>JBBPBX010024135.1:0-10937 GCA_038048925.1 Garcialebias charrua | reverse complement strand
ATGTGCTGGTTAAAAATCGGGCAGCTGCGTTCTGAACCAGTTGTAATCGTGCAATGGTGGCTTGACTGACGCCAAGCAAAACTTAAAAGACAACTTTATTCGGATGATTATTCATTTGTTCTGGTATAGAACTCCCTGTAATAACATATTCACCCTTTACTAATCAGAATCAGTCACTGAAGTACTTTGTAGAATATATTGATTAAGTTGTTGTTGGTCAGTAAACTGACCAGTGGGTGCCAAACTTTAATGAATGAAAAATAAATAAAACAAATGTAGTGGGGCTGAGATGGAAAAGGTGTCATCCTTCTTCCTCCATCTCACCCTTCGTTATGGCTACAAGCTTCTACCCCGAGGTTGTTAGACTCATGAACCCCTAGTCTGAAATATCACTGTGAAAACAAATCACTATAATACAATTTGGTTATGTGCTGCTGATCTCATGCTGCTCATCTATTTCATGTTGCTGTGTTCATTCATCTGCTCACACAGACTCATGTTCGTGCTGCTGTTGTTTGGCGCATTTTTTCGTACTAGTAGTGCTTAGTGTATTTTTAGTTTAGTGTATTTCTTATTTCATGTCTCAGATTTTTTTTTACTGTTTTTCTTTACAATTTATATTTATGTTGGATGTAACTGTAGTTTCGTTCCCCCTTATGTACCACATGTGATATGAATGACACACATTGACCTTGAGAACTGAAAGAACAAATGATCCTTCCTAGCATCCTCAGTAAAATGCTTAGCCCCCCCTTAGCACCTGCAGAAAAATATCTCTGGAGCCGCCACTGCCTGCACGTCTTCAGAACTAACCACTGCAAATACAGCAGCACTGGGCCCAGCACAGCCACTCACTCCTCTTGATTTGAAGAGACCTGGGTCGGATCTTCAATATGGGCATTATGGGCGAGTGCCCAGGGGCCCGACAGATTAGGGGACCCTTTGCTGGCCAGCAGAGAGCAGTTCCAGCCTGGCAGAAAAGTTTATTTATTTATTTATTTATTTATTTATTGTCACTAGAAGTATGTAAAACAAGGCTTTGTCCTCAATTTTCCTTATTGTCCAACCAAAATAAAATAAAAAGTTGTTTTTCAAAAACAACTCTCATAAGTGTCTTTTAGTTTGTTGACATGACGTGTATGATTGGGAGCAGAAGGCAATGCACACACTCAGTCCGGTTGGTGGCGGTAATGCGCTTAAAATAAGTTCGCCAACCGCCAATAAACAATAGAAGAAGAAGAAGACGGCAATGCACGGTGTAGATTGGCTAATAGTTACGGTGGGCGGGCATACAGGCTTCCGTAGAATCTAACTGTGTGCGGAAGTGTAGTGTGATCGAGTTTTCAGAAAATGGACAGCGGCTGCAACCGAAAACCCAGCAGCTGGGCTGCAAAAAGAAAAAAAAGAAAAGAAAAAGATGAAAAAGAAGCGGCCGCAATAAATAATGTACTGCCAATTAGCTTTTTCAAAAAAGCTAGACACGACGAGGAGGAAGATTTGGAGCTAGCCAATGCTACTAGTACTAGCAAACATCAGGGCACCATGGATGCTTCTCTTGGGAGACAAATTGAAGCAGAAGGTCAGTACTGGAAGAATGTATTGAGCCGTGTGGTTGCTGTGGTTAAATTTCTGAGTGAAAGGGGCCTTCCTTTCCGTGGAGATAATGAACTTTTGGGATCTCCACACAATGGTAATTACCTCAGAATCCTTGAGCTGCTAGCACAGTTTGATCCATTTTTAAAGGAACATATTCGTAAGTATGGCCAGAAGGGTCGTGGTAGGACTTCATATTTCCCTGATAGCAAACGGATTCCAGACCGGATCCGTTCCGGATCTACCGTAGGATCCGAAACGGATGCTTAAAACTGATCCGGATCGGAGTCCACTTGCACACCGGATCGGATCCGATTCGGATCCGGATCACAGATCCAGATCGGATATGGCCCGGACCCTATCCGGATCCACTCATTAAAGAGGGTTTTTGGGTACATCCGGCCCGGATCCGTTTTGGACCCGTTCATGGAATGTTTCATCCGGCCCGGATCCGTTTTGGACCCGTTCATGGAATGCTTCATCCGGCCCGGATCCGTTTTGGACCCGTTCATGGAATGCTTCATCCGGCCCGGATCCGTTTTGGACCCGTTCATGGAATGCTTCATCCGGCCCGGATCCGTTTTAAGTTCCCATATGGAAAAGATATATAAAAACCATATAAAAAACAAGTAACCTTATATCATCCTAAGTGTATGTTTTGTATATTGTACAACATATAAGGCTTGTATGATACATATAAGGCATATATGATTTACTCCTGAAAGTGGCACCTTTTGCATAGATTCCATACAATATATTAAAATGAATTTTACAAGAATCATATAAAAACTATGTATGTTGAATATAAAAACTATGTATGTTGAATACATGGAACTTATATTTCACATATATGTTTCATATGTTTCTCTTTTTAATTTTATACAATAATGTAAAACACTTAAACTTTACATATATGAAGAAATACAATTACATATAAGTTTTTTGTATTGAAAGTACTTTTTTTAAGGAACATGATGTCTTTAATTTTTTTTTGTTAATGGCTACCAACAAAAAGTATTTATAAAAAAACGTATATGAGTATGAACCATTACATTTATATGCACAAATGACAGGTCAGCTTATGAGAATTGCATAACATTAAAAAATTACCTATTATGGCTTCATGCAGTTACCATCAAATTTACATTCATTCATTCATTCAACCTTTATTTAGTCAGGTAAATCTTTTGAACCTCATGGGCTCATTTACGAAAGCGACCTGCTAAAACTAAAGAACAATGAACAGCAGTGATAGAATTTCATTAAACAATAAACAAACAAACAATAAACAATAGAAAACAAAAAGAGAGAAAAAAACAAAATATATATATATATTTTTTTTTTTATTTTTTTTTTTTTAACAAAGTATCAAAAAACTAGCAAAACATTATAAGGTAGACGTATAAAATCATCAGGTCGTCTACAGGTCCTTTAGCCCCGCACCCAGGCAAACATGCTGTGCGCTCGTGGTGAGGTGCGGCCCCTGTCCAGCCGCACCTTCTCCCAGTGACGTACGGCTCTCCGCACCGGCCGGAGCCGGCTATCCGAGACCAGCCAAAGAACAGCGGCGCTTCGGTATCCACGCGTCTAGGCAGGATTCTGACTTAGAGGCGTTCAGTCATAATCCCGCAGATGGTAGCGTCGCCCCATTGGCTTCTCAACCAAGCACATGCACCAAATGTCTGAACAAGCGGTTCCTCTCGTACTGAGCAAGATTACTGTTGCGGCAACACATCATCAGTAGGGTAAAATTAGTGGGTGAACAATCCAACGCTTGGTGAATTCTGCTTCACAATGATAGGAAGAGCCGACATCGAAGGATCAAAAAGCGACGTCGCTATGAACGCTTGGCCGCCACAAGCCAGATTAGACTCAGAGCTTTTGGCTTCTGTGTATGCAATGATAAAGAGAGAACTGTCAGTATATTTGTATGATACCGAACTCTAAATAGACAAAAGAAAATTGATGTCACCTTGGCATAATAAACACGAGTCACTTTAGAAATTTACAAATTTTTATTTGAACTTATAATGGTAACATGGTAACTAACATGGTAAACGAGATGAAAAAATTAAGCCTTTTAAATAGCTAAAAACTGTCAACACTTCACACTAACAAATTCACAGAACAATGTATTTAATCTCAATTAGACATTTTTACTTTTAGCGCGAAGCTCTATGATCTTTCCATTGAGCGTGCTTCCAATGCTGGAGGGCTGTGTCCCAGGCCACCGCTCAAGAGTTGCACCTACGTATGAACACAAAAGGGACATGGAAAAAGAATACAGTATCAGTACAATTGTTAATTTGAAAGAAACCAAGAAAAATCAACATTAGAAGGTTATTTACATCAAGGTGTGGGGGGTAAAACATTTTATATCACTCTATATATGTCTACTAAGAAATACCCTGATGCATGCTCAACAATCCAGGTAGAAAAATCTATAAAAGCTAAGTCTGGTCCTCTGGACATTCAAAAAACAAAACAAAAACAAAGCAAAACAAAATTAATAAAAAATGTAGAAACGTTTCGTCTTTCGTCCGAAAGACTTCCTCAGTCTGAGTTGCTGTATTCAGCTCAGTCTTATAAATAGCACCCTCTCACAGTGGATCAGCCAACTGGTTGATCCACTATAATTCGGTAGGCGTGTCAGCAAATGATCAATCAGCGAACGTTTCTGCGCTGTGGCTTCTCAAATTACGTCAAGAATTTGGAGCGAAAACGCGAAAATGAACGTGAGAAAGAACGCAGAGCTGTGCCATTTAACGCGCGCGAAGGGAGCAGCGTTCGGCCGAAAGCAGAGCTATACCTGGGCCTTAATGAACCTGACACAGTACACTCAAACTGTTAATGTGTACTGTAGTCACACTGACACAATAAAAGTCTGAGAACTTACTGTAGATAGCATCCAGTTTTTTTGTCCAGAGGTAGACGAGCATCTCCTCGGCCTCGTTTCCCCCCTCGAAGATTGCTGACCAGCAGAGTCTCCGCAGGAAAGACTGCTGTGAGCAGATGCCTCACAAAAACTGTAGCCGAGTTTGCATTGGTAGCATAGGCCCAAGCCAGTTTCTCGACCGTCACTCCAGTCCCAGGATGGATCTCCACCTGTTTAATGGAGACATGCAAAAGGTGCATTTAGGATACTGTATAGTGATGAATGTTTTTATTCATTCTTTATTAACCAATCACCTTAGATGACAGGGTATCCCTTGTTGATGGAATGACCGACTCACATGGGGAGCTTGAGGGTGTAGGTCTGGAGAGGGACGGCAGTGAATCTGCAGATGATGGACCAGGCCTGGACTGCAGAGAACTTTTTGAGGTGGCAGTTGTGGTGTGTTCAGTTCTGAACTGTACCTCTTAGGATGTTCAGCTAGATTAATTACAGTCTTCATAGACTTTAGGAGTTCAGGCAGATCTGTACCAATTAGATAAAAAAATATTGTTCTTTATTACAAAGTTCAGTTTTATAATTAAAACAAGAAAACAATACAATACAAAAAGAGAGAAAAAATATATATATAAAATGAAAGGCGGCAGAAGAAGAAAAAATCTTATTTTTTCTGCCCCTTTTTCTGCGCAGAGTTCAGGCAGATCTGTACCAATTAGATAAAAAAAATAGTTCTTTATTACAAAGTTCAGTTTTGTAAAAACAGATTAAATTATTTGAATTTTATTGACTGTGTAATTGTTAAATGAGTGAAGTGATACCTTGAAAAACCAACTCCCTCAGTTTAGCATTCTCGTCTTTCAGTTCCTGGATCTGCCGCTTTAATTCAATCACTGTCTGACTTTCCTCATGTTGAAGGTCTGAAGGCGGAGTATCACTGTACATGGCGAGGAATTCCTCTGCAGGGTCCTTCCCAGTGAGAGCTTTTGGCTTCTGTGTATGCAATGATAAAGAGAGAACTGTCAGTATATTTGTATGATACCGAACTCTAAATAGACAAAAGAAAATTGATGTCACCTTGGCTTGAGTCAGAATCTGAGTCTCATCTGTATCCGAGCAGTCAGAATTGTGTTGGTATTTTAGAAGGCAGACAAATACCCTCTTGGTCAGCTCTAAAGGACTGGATGGGTGGAGCAATAAAAAATAAAAAATAATAAAAAAAACTCAAAAGGTGACCTCGTAAGTACTCACTAGCTTTGTTCAGTAGTTCTGTGGAGGCGTTGGATAGTTTGGCAGCTGGACACCTACACAGGTGATTTAAAGAAAAATAAGCATGCCCATTTTTAATAAAAGGGCTTACTAAAAAGGTCATTACTTTTGAAAGCGGAATTAAAAAATCTACATTACCTCTGACACGCTCTTCTTCATCAGAAGATGTTAATCCTGCAAAAAAAGTTCACAAACATTGATGTGAAAAAAGTTTTAGGCCCAATTTTTGTCAGCAGATTACATATGTATAAATCACTTGAGAATGACAAACATACCGCTTAAAAAAACCTCCGGAGCTACTTTTTAAGTGCGACTCCTTTTGGATTTAGTCACCATGTCCAGGTCCTCCTCATCCTGCTCTGCCTGACTAGTCAGGTTGTAATTCTCACACTCACAACGTTTGGCTTAAGTGAGGAGAGAGAAAAAAACACATTTCAACAATATTTGGATTAAGATATACATTTCATTTTAAATGTATCAAAACTTACCAGAAGTACAGTACTTTTTATCTTTATTAATGGGATGTCATCCAGTCACCCCCAGGGTTAATTTTATCCCTCATTGCCTGTTTGGTTTTTGTGGCACTCATCTTATTTGGCCAATTACCACACTTCACTAGTATTGGCCAGAATTGGACACCACTACTTTTGAAAAGTGGGACACCATCAATGTTTACAGTAATCTGCACATCATTGCTGACGTAAATAACGACAGATCCCCTTCTCTAGGTCATAGTACATGTACTGCCCGCCACATTTAGGTTCCGTGGTGTTACACTGTGGTGTAGTAGTGTATGGCAATCCACAGGCAATATGTGTCCTTGCTTTCTTAATCGGTCTTTTGCAGACACGTGACATTTTGCACTCCCAGTCGCCATATTGTATGGATACCGGTTCATGTAAACAGAGGAAGTCCATGCCTTAGCTGCTACCTCGTAAGGATCAATGTTGTTAATTGAAGCTAACTTCACCATGTAACGTTCTATGGCTTCAAGGTTGAGTTTCTCTCTATAAGGCTTCTGCTCATTTTTATATTTAGTTTGCATTTTGCTGATGTTTTTGTTCTGTATCGCACTGTGTTTAACATGGACTTCCTCTGTTTAAATGAACCGGTATACACCCAACATGGTGACCGTAAGTGCAAAAAGACATGAGCCGTGACGTCACGTGCAAAAGACCGATATGGCCAATAAACCATTAAAGGTGCTATGTGTAACTTTCTGTAGAGTGCAGAACTTAGAAAAATTTTCAACAGGCAAAGCATTCTGATCCCTCCCCCTCAGAGCCATATATGGCTCTGAGGGGGAGGCTCTGCTGAGATTCAAATTCAAGCTCTGTTTTTATTGGCTGATTCAAATTCAAGCTCTGTTTTTAATTGGCTGGTTACAAACTCTGTTTTTATTGGCTGTCATTGTCCTGGTCACTCTGTGTTTTTAGTGTTTTTATAAATGCTGATAGAGAAGCAAGGGGACTATAGTTTTTTTCAGAGATTACTTTGTCTAACATCAGTTTGTCAGTAGATAGTGACAGAGTGAAGAAATATGTTAAAAATATATTGTTTGAAAAGTTACAGACTACATTACAATCTTACATACCCCAGCTTTAAGTGCTCTGTGTGTCAATGTGGGTTCTAAGGCCCAGCCATTACTGTACTGTACTGTAATGTAGTTCACTTCGCCTATCCTGACACAGTACCCTACATAGATATCAAAAAACACATACAGTACATTTAGAGACAATTTAGAGACAATTACAGTAAATCAAAAAATAAAATGTCTTACTTTGAGCTGGTCAAGCCTGTGTAGCCGGGGCGGGTGTGGTTTAAAATTAAGGTGAAGTTTATATTATTATTATTATTAAATAATAAAATTGGTTAAAATTACTTTCACCCAAAACAGTTACCCTTGAGGCACACGGTGTTGCAGCTGAGGCAGGAGACACTTCACACGAACACCAATAGATTGCACAATTATTTGTTTAATAAAAAATCCTAAATTTAAAATACACAGTTAAAATGGCAGTTATAACTCCAGGCAACAATAAAAGTGCAATTAAATACCATATTCTAAAAACAGAAGGGAAACCTCATAGGCAAATCGTCCACCGCCTGGGAGATGTTCTGTTAATCAGGCCGCAGCTGTCCAAAGAGTCCTGGAAGAACTACAGCGTCACATGAAACGCCACTCACGCCGGCACCAGGACGATTAGTCCGGGCTGAATCTCAGTTGGCCTCGATCAGCCACGCAGGACGTACAGCCAGCCCTACGCCGGCCGGAACAACGTGCATCAAACCAGCGCCAGGACGACAAGATGACAGCCCACGGACCAGCCAGGTGAAACGCCAGTCAGGACAACCCGCACCGCAGGTAAACAAACGGTCAAGGACAAACAGCAGCAGCACCGCTGTGAGACGATAGGTCAGCAATATACGTCCACCGCTGTGAGACGATAGATCAGCGATATAGCTTCCTTAGACGCACTATCAGAGCGTGCATGTATTACCTGGCGTACCACGCCACAAACGCTACCGTCTGAACCGGAAGAAGAATCATGAGGTCAGCCAATGAGGGAGGGCCCTTTATACACAGGCAGCCAGCACCAGACCCAATCACATCTCAGCACCTATGGTGCGTTCAAGGCCTACGGGGCACATTGCCACATCCACCCCCCCAAACTGCATCGACGCCCCGACGATGATCTAATTTAACACCAGGGTCGAAATACAGCGGTCATGGTCTTAGATGAAGGTGTTTGTCTTACTGCTGGCCTTGGGAGATGATGGGGGTTATGATGCTGGCCAGCAGTTGATCGTGTTGATTTACGCACAGACACCTCACTGGAACCAGACTCTGCTGCTGGTACAACTGGTAGTGAGGTAGGTTGATTCACGGTCACGCCAGAAGGAGCCACGGCAAGTCCTGAAACCCCAGGAACAGCATCAAAAACAACAGCAGCAGGCGGGGCAGGTGGTACCTGCTCCCGAGGACTTGGCCTCAAGAACAAATCATCCTCTAAAAACTCGTCATCTGGACCAGAGCAATGCCCAAAAGATGCTCCGTCATCTGAACCAGAGCCATGCTCAGCAGATGCACCCTCAACAGAAACTGGATTAGGTACATCAGCACCAATCCAGGCCTTTAGCAATGAGCGATGCACCCTTCTTAACCTGGCCGGTTCATGAACTGGTGCCACTGAATACACTACACCACCCTCTCTTGGGACTTGCTTAACTATATGAGTCACTGAACTCCACAAATCTTGAGTTTTCTTACGACCCCTCGTCCCCAAGTTTCGGATCAACACAAGCTGGCCCTCCTGAAGAGGAGTTTCTGTGATGTTCATATCATGATGAGCTTTTCTGCGTTCTGCAGAAGCCCTCAATTTTTGTCTAGCACCCTCAAATGCTATTTGCAAACGAGTCTGATGTTCTTCGACCCACTCATGAATGGTTCCTGCAACAGGTTTTTGAACTCTTCCCAACAGAAAATCTACTGGAAGGAGTGGTTCTTGGCCGAATATTAAGAAAAATGGTGACTCGCCCGTTGATTGGTGAGGAGTGGTGTTATAAGCATAAAGCAACTGGGGCAAGCAAGCACTCCAGTCTCGTTTCCGGGACGGGGGCAAGGTTCTCAACAAATTGTGAAGCGTCCTATTGAAACGTTCACATTGCCCATTACCAGCTGGATGGTAAGGCGTGGTACGAGATTTAGTGATACCATACAGGCTACAAAGCTGTTGGATCAGAGTGCTTTCAAAATTGCGGCCCTGGTCTGAATGGATGCGTGCTGGTACTCCAAATTTTGAAAACCACTCCGTAACCAAGACCTGTGCCACCGTAGAGGCGCGCTGATCTCTAGTTGGGATAGCCAACGTGTATTTGGAAAAAACATCAGTCATCACCAATACACTCTCTAACCCCGAGGAAGTTGGTTCCAACAACGTAAAGTCAATTGCCAAAATGTCATTTGGTTTTGATGCAAGCAAATGACCCATAAAGCCCCGAGCAGGTGGCTGGCTATCCTTGGCAATCTGGCACCGCTCACAGGCCTTGCACCAACCTGCCACCTCTTGTGACATACCTGGCCAATAACAGCGAGATCTTAGCAACGCCAAGGTCCGTTCCACCCCCTGGTGCCCATGCTCCTGATGAACCTGGGTCAAGATGTCCTTAGTCAGGACTTTTGGCAACAGAAGTTGATACACTTCCCCACCGCCATCTGGGCGAAATATTCGCCGATACATTAAACCATCCAATTCGGCCAAGCGGTCCCATTGGTTGACCAATGCAAGGGCAGATTGTGAAAGCCCTTGCCGCTCCTCACGATTTGGCCGCTCCTTCCTTTGCCAGAAGACAAGGACCTCTTGAAGGACCGGGTCAGCCAGCTGGAGAGCACAGAGATCATCAGGGGAAAGAGAGGGAAAGACAGTTACAGAGGACTGGATGGCTGATGTTTGCTCACTCTGCACAGCTAGCTGCAGTGGCTGAGGCACGGTAGTACCTGAACCCAATGAAGTCACTTCCAGTGGAGCTGGCCAAGGCCGGCGAGAAAGAGCGTCAGCATTTTGATTAGATTTAGCAGGTCGATACTTCAACTCAAAGTTAAAGGAAGCAAGCTGGGCTGCCCAACGCTGCTCCACTGCTCCAAGCTTAGCCGTATCCAAATGGCTCAGAGGATTATTGTCGGTATAAACAATACACCGATGACCCAAAAGATAATCTCTAAATTTTTCTGTCATGGCCCATTTCAGGCCCAACAGCTCCAATTTCATTGAGCTGTAATTTGACATGTTTCGCTCGCTAGGTCTTAACCCGCGGCTAGCGAAAGCAATGGGTCTTATCCTCCCCTCCTGTTCCTGAGACAAGACCGCTCCTAAACCACAATGGCTTGCATCCACCTCCAAAACAAAAGGGAGAGAGAAATCGGCATAAGCAAGGACCGGGGCAGACGTGAGCTTGGTCTTGATAGCCTCAAAACTCTGTTGGCACTCCTCAGTCCAAGCTCCAGCAATACTCTGGGCACCTTTCTTTTTAGACATTTTACCAGCTAGCTCTGCAGCTCTACGATGCAAGGGGGCAGCCATCTTAGCAAAACCTTCCACAAACCTTCGGTAATAGCTAGCGAATCCTAAAAAGGAACGCAACTCAGTAGCTGTGGTGGGTACAGGCCAATTTGCTACCACCTCAA
>JBBPBX010024134.1:12612-39926 GCA_038048925.1 Garcialebias charrua | reverse complement strand
TGACATCTGGCAGCTGAACGCTTCAACCGACGACAAAAAAGAACTAAAAAAAACATGGCAAATAGCACATGTTAGAATCCATGTTGAACGTGTCATAGGCTGTGTTAGACAAAAATACACAATCTTGAATGGCCCTCTTCTACCTATTGATTTTCAAACATGTAGAGATCCAGAAAAAGTTGCATTAATCAATATGATTGGCTTTGTGTGCTGTGCCTTGGTTAATCACCTTTGGTGGGTTATGAGTAGCTGCATGAATTGTAAAAAGAACAAGTGGATAGAAGAGTGATAGCTGATGTGAACCTTTTTTATTTTTATTTTACATTGTTCCACCTTTACTTTGAAGTTGTTTTTGCAAATATGGGGCAGACATGATTTTTCATTCACTGCACTCTTTATTTGAGCATGATGCTGGTGAAGATTCTCAGTCGTCCAGGACATGATAAAATCAAAAAAGGCGTTCAATACAGGATCAACTGGACTTTATTAGTAACAAATAAAGTCCAGTTCATCCTGTATTGAACGCCTTTTTGATTTGAGCATGAATTACTATATCATTGTTTATGTATTGATTTGATTAATGTAATTTTGATTATGCTTTTTCTGTAATGGATATCACACAGACGTGAGCAAACAAGATGACTTACATATTACAACATATGTTTCACATAGTGGTGCTGATACTGTATAGCTCACGTCGATTTAGAAAACCTCTCTTTTAAACAGAATAAATGACATTATGTATCATTAACCATTTTGTTTGTGCACTTTTTGTATTGACTAGAAAATATTCTGCCAAACTCAAAGTAGTTGATAAGGTAAAAAAGGTCTATATAAAGACAACCATTCGTACTATTATCTTAAAAGATAAATGTCTGCAGAATGCACCTCAAAGTTCTTACTGTAATTAGATTCATAGAGTAGCTGTTATTTATATAATTTGTGTTGAAACACTGTACAAGAGTTGAAAATTTTGAATAACACTTGTCAGCCATCATTGTACTTCACATGTTTATTTAAAAAATATGTATTGAGGTAGTTCTGCACAGAGCTTCTATAAGATGAACTGAAACACACATTTACACATTTAGTCTGGATTAAGAAGGAAAATCAAGGCATTGCTCTCTGGAACCGCTCAGATCTGGTTGATCCAGGGATCAAATGTAGCTTAAAAAACAGGGATCTAAGATCATTTTGACAAAATTTGCTTCAATCCTCAGACTGATGTGATGAGTCACATACATTTACAATAAGAATACATAGCTAGTGTGTGTTTAAAAACACACCCAAAATATATTTATATGTACACAGACAAATTAAAAATTAAATATAAATCACCAAATAATTCACAATGTCTGCGTAGGTCACAGCTGGTAAGGTCCTCTCATCTTCTGACATGTTGGACAGCCGGTATGGGTCTTAGCTGCCAATTATCTGTATTTTATCCAAATGACGTTCCTTTGCTGCAGGCTGAAGCTGGTCCACATACTCTCCTGCAGCTTCTGTCTTCTTTACAGAGGTTTGTTTTACAGAGAACATGGTCAAATCAGAAATAAAACCGGAGCTCTGACTTCAACTACTGTGTGTTTACAGCGCGAGTGTCTCCAACATGGCGGTGCTTCCGGTATTGCGCAATCCGTGAAAGGGGTCTATAGGACACATGGAGGGAAAAAAAATCAGATTTGGGTCACATTTGCCTGCTGTGTGAACATTCCGGATGTTAGACTTGTGTGTCCATTGGAACCGCTAAGCATTAGCAATGCTAACAAGGAGTTTGTTTGTAATCTGTGTCTTGCTATAGCTTGCAGATTATAACATTTATTCCGCGAAACCATAATGACTTAACAAATTTTAACTCAGGAGAAACAGCAACTGAACTGATGTAGCTGCCTGTCAAAATCATATTAGTTTTTTTAAAGCTATCATTAGCCCTACGCTAGCCTACTAGAAAAGGAGTTTCATTTAAATATTAAAATTTACCACTTACCAGATAAAGAAGAAGTGTCTCATCTCATCATAGGTATAACACAGGAACATCTCCTTCACAAAAAGCAACTGCCTCCCATATGATTCAAATAGAAGTTGAATAGTAAAAAAAAAAAAAAAGTATAAATTAAGCAGAAAAAAGAATAAAAATAACCAAGAGCACGAAATATTCCTGTCGGCCTCTAGTGTCAAGATGGAGGAACACCGTTTTTTTTTGGCGGTTGGTTCATTACTGTATTTTTTACAGTAGTCACAAAAAATACCCATAATGCATTGCAAATCAACAGTAAGGTACTGTAAATGTTTATACAGTACTTTACTGTTGATAATACAGTAATATTGATGTAAAAACAATCAAATCTACAGTAACTTACTGTAAACTGTATTTACAGTAAGCTACTGTTGCAAATACAGTAAATTTACTGTAAAAACAGTAAATTTACTGTAAAAACAACGAAAATCATTTACAGTGTGGTTTTATACCAAGCATCAGTAGTGCCTGTATAGGTCAATGGATAAAGCGCTTGCCTTCTGTCCCAAACTCCATGGGTTCAATTCTCGCATGATACAACTCTTTTTTTTATTATTTTTTTTATTCATTCCAGATTAAAAACACACAAGAAAACTATTTACAAAAACAGCGTAACTCTTGGAAAAAGTAGCTGCTGTTACAGAATTCAGATAAAAACAGAGCAGGTTTACTGGCTCTGCTGTCTGCCTCTCCACTGTGGGAGCAGGACACGAGCGCAGCTGCGCTGAAACCACGCCCACGCACTGACACGCCCCCAGCGTTCCAGGGCAAGGCAAAATCATGTTTTTTCATGATTTTTGAGACTTAATTTTATAAGGTAAACAATGTTTTTAATCAGTCAGATTTATATGGGTGATTAATAACACATATTTATGCCATGTGACAAACTAAAAACACACATTTAATTTCACTTTACACGGTCTTTAAGGTTTGTACCGTATGCAGTCATTGTTGAATGAGA
This sequence comes from Garcialebias charrua, assembly GCA_038048925.1. Classification (NCBI taxonomy): domain Eukaryota; kingdom Metazoa; phylum Chordata; class Actinopteri; order Cyprinodontiformes; family Rivulidae; genus Garcialebias; species Garcialebias charrua. Next base: position 36,948 of record JBBPBX010024134.1, on the reverse strand, counting down.
ATCTTTTTACTAGTATTATGCTGGTGAAGATTTTCAGTCATCCAGGACATGATAAAATCAAAAAAGGCATTCAATACAGAAACAACTGCACTTAATTTGTTAAATAAAGTCCAAATAACAAATAAAATTAACACCTTTTTTGATTTTACTAGTATTATATCTAGATGAGTGCGTATTGACTGTGTATTTCATGTACTATAGTACATACTGTACTGACTGCACAGATCATGCATAGGTAGAACATTTTCCTCTGTATTCAGAGAGTAGGAATCATCCTGGTTTCTGGGTTTTCACTTTTCATCTTATCGTCACAGATGTCCTCCCAGAACACGGCGTCCACTTTGAACCCCAAGTTGTCCTCGTCCTTAGTTTCTGGTGCAAACGGATTAGAGTGTCGTTGTCGTATCATCAACTCTGTTGTTTGGAACAGATGTCAAACGTGTTTCTACTGAATATTCTTCCGTTAGCTTTTTTTTAATGTTACCAGGTCCATGTTCAGGATCTAATCTTTCACACAGATTTCAATGGGTTGGTCACATTTCCCACACACCTCCTGTATGGGTTTGGACACATCTTCATCCTCTGTGCTCGAAGGTTACTGTGGACGGTTTCTCTGCCAAAAAGTAACTTGACAAGAAAAAACAGCAAGCGGTTCAATTTAAGTTAAAGGTTTATTACTGCGACAAAATTCTGGAATAACATGATCCTTTGAACAGTTGAGATGGAGATTTTTATTTATTGGTTTTAGATTGTTTAATAGTAGTCCCTCACAACTTTGCATTTCGTTTTTTGCAGACTGACTCTATTGCGGTTTTTCAAAATAAGATTGGACATGACACACAATTAGCGGATTGATGGAAGAGCCACACGATTGGCATGGAATTTTTATTTAAAATAAATAAAATAAATTTAAATAAATTCTCTAAGAGAATAGTTCTATAATAGTTCGTTATATTCTCTAACTATTCTCTAACTAACTATTCTCTTGTGGTGGACCACTAGGGGGCTCTACTCACACCCAGTGGACCGAATGTATTACAGGATGCTTTTATTGTGAAAGGTCCAGAGGACCGGATGTTATGTGGGTATATAAAGCAGTGTTGGGCGGGTTCCCGCCAGTTTAGTAAGAGTTGATTAAAAGGTGAAGTTCTGCAGCCTGTCTCCTGTGTCGTCTCTTCACCTCCTCTTACACTGGTGACCCTCGTGAACTGAACATGTCGACATCTGACGCTTCAGCCAGCTCTCTTCAGCTGTCTACTGCTGTGGAACCTACACAGGCGGCCCCGCACGCTTTTTCGGTGGCCGTTAAAATCCCGGACTTCTGGCTGCACGCGCCTGAGTCGTGGTTCGCCCACATCGAATCACAGTTTGCTCTTCGCCTCCTGTGTCGTCTCTTCACCTCCTCTTACACTCTAACTATTCTCTAAGAGAATAGTTCTATAATAGTTAGTTATATTCTCTAACTATTCTCTAACTATTCTCTAACTAACTATTCTCTAACTATTCTCTAACTAACTGATCTCTAACTATTCTCTAACTATTCTCTAAATAGTTAGAGAATAGTTAGTTATTTAGAGAATAGTTAGAGAATAGGAAGCCGTGACGCACGCATCAGAGTTCCGATATGAAACGTCAATTTATTAACTGAATCATTTAATTAACAAATCATTGAATTACATCAAACATTTGTACATGTTTGGATCAATCGAAATTTCCTATAACTAACTGTTCACAGATTAAAACATAGGAACAACAGGACACAAGTTATCGATCTTATAATAACTTATATCTCTGCAGGCATTTAGCTTAAGTTTATTGTCTTAAAATAAGAAAGTTTCAGAGTAGGAGGATGATGAAGGATGAGGAGAGGTACTATCTTGATGTGTTTTAACCAGAAACATGGCAGCTCTCCGGCCGATCTCGGCTACACGTTGGTACACTTGGCAAAGCATTTGACGACTTTGTTACCTCGTGAAGACGGTCAGTCCCCAGTTGGTCCAACTGGCCAGTTCGTTTACCGTTCTCAGTGTCTCCAGACGTCTGCCTTGACTCAGACCGAAGTGACCGCATTTCCTGGTTTGAGTTTTAGAATAAAACTTTCCTTGGAGGAAAATTCATTCAGATGGAGCTTTCCAGCTCTTGAAGATGACTTAAAACTTGGCATGTTATAAGTCTTTAACTGAATGACATGGTCATTAGCGTGTTGATCAGACGATCATCAGTTCTTTGGAGAAGACCATAGTTTGAGACTTACTCCAGCAGACTCTGCCAGTTCCAGCAAAGCTTAGAACTTTAAGAAGGGATCTGAGATCAGTGACTTGTCCTTCTCCGATTGGTTCAAACGAACCAGTGGATGAAGGTCACTCGGATAGGAGAGGATCAGTTTTTTGGAACAGAGAAGAAGTTGTTGAATGAAGAGAGAGAAACAGATTGACTGGAGCCAGCTTCATAAAACAACTGATTAAAACTGTATTCTAACTTCTAACAAAACTGAGGAGTTCAGTCTGACATATTAATTCACTTTCACCGTTTGATTCATCATATGAAGAAGTGATCAACATTTTGAAATAGCATAAAACATGATCAAACAATGACAAGTTATTCTCAGAATTAATTCTGAATTAACACACATTAAAAAGAAGTCTCTTCTGAAATAATATGTGTTTTGATTCAAATAAATGTAATAAAATAGTGTCAATGTCTTTTTACTGAAAGTATCAGTGAAAATGTGTCACTGGGACAGTTCAGAGACGAAGGTGTATCAGAGACCACCGTCTGGATCACTACATACGTCACCACTACCCGTGGCATATAGTCTATTTCACTGTCACAATGACGAAGATAGAGGAATGTCTGAGGACATCAAAGGGGCAAACACAGAACCTCCACAGGATGTAAAGCCATCTCAGAGGATCTTGGAATTCCTGTTTCAACAGTGAGCAACATTAACAAGAAGTTTTCCAAGCATGAGCTGTGAAGAACCTTCCAGGATGTAGAAGAAAGAGGAAACTGATGTGAGAAATCTCTGAAGGTTGGTGGGTACGGTGGAATAATCTAAGGTGTCACATCTAATGCCAAAATACCTTATGTCACATTTGATGCTTTAATGTTGAACTCAGGTGCAGGCAGACCTCGAAGACCCAGCAAAACTTACATACATGGATGACACGTGGGAACACAGAGACCAGGAGCTCAACAGGTCAATGAGAAACACCAAGACGCAGACGAATACACAACTGGGTCTGTGCGTCTTTTCTCCACTGTGGCCAGTCATACACAACGACCACGAGCGACACACAACAAATGTAGGAGACAGGGACTGATGACGAAGAGGAGCAGGACAAAGGACACACCAGACGGGGGCACAGTCCTCACTCCTTATATGCAAACCTGTAGCAGTCTGGGGTTTCTACAAGTTCCACATGTTGAAGCTACACCAAGCCGAGCCTTATGGACGAAGGCCAAGGAGGAAACCATTGTTGAACCAAAAAGGCGTAAAACAGAACTTTTCCAAGGAGTATTTGGACAAACCAGGGTCCTTCTGGGATGTAAGAAGTAAAACTTGAGCTTTTTGTTGATCCTCATTAACTGTTTGTTCACAGATGATGCAACAAAGTTCACAAGGAAAAGATTGTCCTACAAAGCTAAGCATGGTGGGGGATCTATAATGATGTGGGGATGCTTTGCTGTGTCTGGCATGGCAGCGCTTGACTCGAGTCATGAAATTAGATAATTACCAAGGGATATCAGAGTGAAAACTCACCTTGAGGTGAAGGTCACGGATCCTTCAGCAGGGGGCTTGTCCCTCGTCGACTCCTCCCAGGCAGGCAGACATGTCCAAAGTGGTTCAAGACCAGAAAGTTCATTCTCAATAGTCCAGGTATCAAATCCGCTCATTCTCAATCAGTTCATCTGGACAATTTCTTTTTAGTAGAAACGTTTCACCCTCACTCCAGAGGGCTTCGTCAGTCAGAGCAGTCCAAAGCAAACTGAAGCTACCCCACCAAGTAAACAACTTAAGTGGACCAACCAGTTTGCTGTAGCCAAGATGGTTTCTGGGGGCTTGTCCCTCGTCGACTCCTCCCAGGCAGGCAGACATGTCCAAAGTGGTTCAAGACCAGAAAGTTCATTCTCAATAGTCTAAAAAGAAACTGTCCAGATGAACTGATTGAGAATGAGCGGATTTGATACCTGGACTATTGAGAATGAACTTTCTGGTCTTGAACCACTTTGGACATGTCTGCCTGCCTGGGAGGAGTCGACGAGGGACAAGCCCCCAGAAACCATCTTGGCTACAGCAAACTGGTTGGTCCACTTAAGTTGTTTACTTGGTGGGGTAGCTTCAGTTTGCTTTGGACTGCTCTGACTGACGAAGCCCTCTGGAGTGAGGGTGAAACGTTTCTACTAAAAAGAAATTGTCCAGATGAACTGATTGAGAATGAGCGGATTCAAGAGCTTAAACGAACACCAAGTAAGAAGTGCAAGAAGACAAATACAGTGTAAAATGTTTGGAGGCTGTCATTGCTGTGAGTAGGGTGCAAAAGATGGAGTGCCAATGTTACTGCCCATGCTGTTTTTCAGTTTCATCCATCCATCCATCCATCCAGCATCAATCAATCATCAATCAATCAATCATCCATCCATCCATCCACTAAATAATCCATCCACTAAATAATCCATCCATCCATCCATCCATCCATCCATCCATCCATCCATCCATCCATCCATGAGGTTATCACAGCATAAACATCCATCCATCTATCCATCCATTAAATAATCCATCCATCCATCCAACATCAATCAATCATCAATCAATCAACCAATCAATCATCCATCCATCCATCCAACATCAATCAATCATCAATCAATCAATCAATCAATCAATCAATCAATCATCCACCCATCCATCCATCCACCCATGCACTAAATAATCTACCCATCCATCCATCCATCCACTAAATCATCCATCCACTAAATCATCCATCCACCATCCATCCATCCATCCATCCATCCATGAGGTTATCACAGCATAAACATCCATCCATCTATACATCCACCCATTAAATAATCCATCCATTCATCCATCCATGAGGTTATCACAGCATAAACATCCATCCATCCATTAAATAATCCATCCATCCATCCATCCATTCATTAAAGAATCCATCCATCCATCTATTTATCCATCCATCCATTATCTTTTACCCGCTTCTTCCAATTTGGGTCACGGGGGTCGCCGGTGCCCATGTCCAGCAATCACAGTGCAAGGGGCAGGGTACACCCTGGACGGGTCGCAAGTCCATCACAGGGCCCCATCTATCAACCATCCATTAAATAATCCATCCATCCATCCATCATCCATCTATTCTTCCACTAAATAATCCACCCATCCATCCATGAGGTTATCACAGCATGAACATCCATCCATCCATCCATTAAATAATCCATCCATCCATCCATCCATCCATCCATCCATCCATCCATTAAATAATCCATCCATCTATCCAGCCAGCCAGCCAGTAATTATTGCATGTGATCAAAGAAAAAGAAAATGCCTAAGACAATTGAAACAAAAACATATTTTACATTACCTTCAGTTAAAGGTTCAGTCTGCAGTTTCTGTAGAACATCAGCACTTAGAAAAAATTTCAACAGGCAAAGCATTCTGATCCCTCCCCCTCAGAGCCATATATGGCTCTGCCCCCTTGTGGTCTGTTGGAATTCAAATTCAAGCTCTGTTTTTATTGGCTGATTCAAATTCAAGCTCAGTTTTTATTGGCTGGTTACAAACTTTGTTTTTATTGGCTGGAAAATGGCGGGTCACTTTTTCTTTTTAGAAATGCTTATTTACCACCTGGAGAAGCAAGGGGACAATATTTTTTTTTAGTTTTTTTCAGAGATTACCTCTCTAACATCAATCTAGTGACAGAGTGAAGAAATATGTTAAAAATATATTGTTAGAAAAGTTACATATAGCAGCTTTAATGTAGTGCTCCTTCATTCATTCAATCTGAATTGGTTATTAAAAAAGTTATTTTGTAAATCCATTCAGTTTGTGACAAGCAGAGGAGTTTAGATACAAGAAAATCATCCAACAAACTGTCACATGGTCCAGGTAATGAGTTTTAAACTGAACAAAAGTGTTTTAAAAATATAGAAATAAGAACTTCATCCATGAGCAGAAAAACTGATCGATCAGGTCATAACTCCTCCAACATGAATGAACTTTGACCTCCTGCACAAACCTTCATGAAGGCCGGAGAATGTCCCCGTTGACTCTCAATTCTGCTGCTTTTCTTCAGTTCCTCGGTTGTTTTTCTTCCTGTTTCATCCTCATTTGAGATGTTTTACACAGAATAAAATCAGATTATTATTTAATACAAAACACTCAGTAGACAAAATGTTGAACTGGTTACAGTATTTCAGACTGAGGGGAATTCATGAAAGGCGCATTTTTCTTTGTGTCTAGCCCCATCTAGTGGTCAAAGTTTGAATGTGAAAGAAATTCATCACTGCTAGATCAACACAAGTTTCAGGACCACTAAAACAAGTTTTCAGCTTGTGAATAAGGTAAAATCACAACAAAACAAAACCAACAATTAAAAAAAAGATTTAAGTTTCACTTAAAACAAGAACAAAGTCATAAAACCCACTTTCTGTGACTTTATGCAGAAGCAGGAACAGACGCTTAATAGTTTTATAAAAAATAAAATAAACTTTTGTCACAGTTGTTGCTTTTTCCTCATGCAAAAATCCCTCTGCATGAGATAATGAAAATAAATTGAACTGCCAGTTTATTAAAGGAAATTTTACTGGTTTAATTACCACTAAAGTATAGTTAGTTATACTTGCCAATCTAATTACTCCAGCTCTGTTTAGTTGCCACTAATTTCCCCCATTTATGATCTACAAACATGAACCTCCATCATAATAAACCTCACTTGCACAAATATATGCAACTTTCCAAATAAAAAAAATCGAATGTATGTAATGTTTTAAAGTTAATTTGTTAAATTTGATGGGCAACAGTCCGTCTAGCTCTTTAGGTATTTATAATGTTTTATTTATTGCAATTAAAATATTTTCAAGAGACTAAACATCAGGGAGACCTCAGCTTTTATCTTGTTGGCATGCTCCTGCTCACCTGTTACTATAAACAAATCATTTTCCCACATTTTGTTCTTTATGGTTTAAAAAGCATGCGACACAGTGGTGAAGCGGTTAGAGCGGTCGCCTCGGAGGTCGGCATCTCCTACCTCTCACCAGAAAGAAGAAACTGTTTAAAATAAATGGATAAAAGACCAGAGACAAATACAGTTTATAAAAGTGCATATTTGCTTTATTAGTGAATATTCATTATGAAGATCTACAACACGTGCTTCAATTAAACCGAACGAGTCTCTTACAACAAAATGTTTATAAAGTAACATTGCATCCATGTCAAAGACATTAATAATAATAATACTGCACGACGGACACAGAAATCACTCAGCCATTTAGTTAAACCTTCATCTAATTAAACTGCAGCAGCTTCAAACTAAACAATATATTTTTTTAAAATAAATAAATAAAATCCCACCAAGGAAGACTTCAACGTGCTCAGGTTTAATATCGGTGAACAAAGCTGAGTGAAAAACACCTGGTAGTTTTTAGAGAGGACTTTTCCATCACAGAAAATCTCGTCCTTCATTTAATCCACGAGAAGAGACATGTCCTCACGTCCAACTGTCCCTCTGATAAGCAGCTGCAAATTGCTTTGGGAAACAAACTGATTCATTTTCTCCAAATGATTGACATGCGAGAATAAACTCATGAAATCTGCTAAAAAGTTCCTTCATTGAACCATACATACAAAAACAGGTTGATTTCCATTCAAACGACACAAAGATAAGGCTGAGGAAGAATTAGGCCCACGACGGAAAAAATGATTGAAAAATATAAAATAAGTGGCATTTTTGTAACCTGGACCTTTGATCCTCAAACATCTTTATTACCAACTGTTACAGAAAGCACTTCTGCGTGATCAAAATCATTGGTTCCCAACAGTGGTCCTTGAGGGACACCATCCTGCATGTTTTGGTTTCCCTGCTTTGACACACCTGATTGGAATGAAGAGTGATTAACCGACTTCTGCAGAACTTTTAACAACTGAATCAGGAGAAAAATAACCCGAAACATGCAGGATGGTGTTCCTCAAGGACCAGTGTTGGGAACCACGGATTTAAAAAACGGAATCTGAGAAACTAATATTCCTTCAGACGTGAAAACTCAGGTCTCTGGCCAAAAGGATGGCCCAGCACAGAAGATCAACATCATCAGGTCAGGACTCTGCTGTCTACACTCATCTCCAGGCCAGCGGTCACTCTTTCAGGGATGAAGATGTTCACATCCTTGATAGAGAGGAACGATGGTTTGAGAGAGGAGTAAAGGAGGCCATCTTTGTGAAAAGAAACCGTCCATCATTAAACAGAGGTGGAGGCCTCCGGGTTCAACTGTCCCCCTCTTACAATGCTGTTATTGCTAGTATCACTCAGCCCTCTGTGAATAGCAAACAACCATCAGGGTGCTAACGATCCATCGTTAGGCTGATGGTCCTCCTTGATCATGTGAGCAGCTGGTTTCAGGCTGTCATCAGCCAACTGGTTGATCCACTGTGAGAGGGTGCTATTTATAAGACTGAGCTGAATACAGCAGCTCAGACTGAGGAAGTCTTTCAGACCAAAGACAAAACGTTTCTACAGTTTTTTTGCTTTGTTTTGTTTTTTTGAATGTCCAGAGGACCAGACTTAGATTTTTTTTGGATCAGCTCTCAAGTGTTATTTCAGCAGAAGCCATTTGAAAACTTGTTTTTTCTTCCAGAACTAGTTTTAGGACTGAAGTCTTCTGGAGTTTGAAAATCACATCCTTTAATTACAACAGTTTTAAGTGTTTTTTTAATTTTTTAATTGGACTGGTTTTGTTCATTAAAAAAAGGGGGGGAAGGCTTTAGCTTTAAAAATATCAGAACAGACAAACAAACACATTCTTACTTAGAATACTGAAGTGCATTTAAATAATTTAAGCTTATAAAACTAAATGCTTTTGTTAAAAAATATATATGAGATTTAAATAAATGACCCGTTGGACATTTCTGTAGAACGATGGTGAGATGGGGTCCGAGCATCAGTTCTTGGTCATCAGAAAGTCGAGATTTCTCGTTCTGCAGCTCAACGTGTGACCAACGCCAGCAGTAAACGGTGCCTTCAGGCGCCCGCCGGGATCCACGTCTCGTTATAAACCCAGAGGAGAAACGAGCGCAGGAACTTTCTGGTTCTGGCTTCAGTTCTCCGGGAGGGTTCTCGTCAGTCACTTCCTCCAGACAAACGCAGATCGGTTCTGGTTTCCAGTCAAAATGAGAACTCCTCCACGTTTTTCTTTCTTTCTTATTTTCAGTCAAAGTCTGGGAGAGTCTGCGACGGCTCTGCTGCACGACGACGCTCTTGTGACGACGAGCAGAACCACCGAGGCGTGGTTCTAGTTTGTCCCGGTTCCTTCAGCAGCACAACACAAGCTTTTTAATTTTATTTTAATCAATTGTTCTGGTGGGTTCTGTGCGGAGACCCAGGGCTGGAAAACAGCCCGCACGGTTTGCCCCGGCTCCTCCAGCGCCGCCGCAGGACAAAGTCGTAGTTGGCGGAGGTGCACATGGCGTAAAACACGTTGCCGTTGTCGGGAATCTGGAGCTCTGAGGAGAAGGAAATTAAATAATGAAGTGATGCAAAATATTTGACAATACTTTAATCATTGACAACCAGAACAAACATCTACTACATCTACATCAAGTTCTGTGCGTTGAAGCAGTTTGAAGTGGTTTGAAGCAGTTTGAAGCATTTTGAAGCAGTTTGAAGCGTTTTGAAGCAGTTTGAAGCGGTTTGAAGCAGTTTGAAACAGTTTGAAGCAGTGCAGTTTGAAGCAGTGCAGTTTGAAGCAGTTTGAAGCGGTTTGAAGCAGTGCAGTTTGAAGCAGTTTGAAGTGGTTTGAAGCAGTTTGAAGTGGTTTGAAGCAGTGCAGTTTGAAGCAGTTTGAAGCATTTTGAAGCAGTTTGAAGCGTTTTGAAGCAGTTTGAAGCGGTTTGAAGCCGTTTGAAGCAGTGCAGTTTGAAGCAGTGCAATGAAGCGGTTTGAAGCAGTGCAGTTTGAAGCAGTTTGAAGAGGTTTGAAGCAGTTTGAAGCGGTTTGAAGCAGTGCCGTTTTGAAGTAGTTTGAAGCAATTTGAAGCAGTTTGAAGTGGTTTGAAGTAGTTTGAAGCAATTTGAAGCAGTTTGAAGTGGTTTGAAGTAGTTTGAAGCAATTTGAAGCAGTTTGAAGTGGTTTGAAGCAATTTGAAGCAGTTTGAAGCAGTGCAGTTTGAAGCAGTTTGAAGAGGTTTGAAGCAGTTTGAAGCGGTTTGAAGCAGTGCCGTTTTGAAGTAGTTTGAAGCAATTTGAAGCAGTTTGAAGTGGTTTGAAGTAGTTTGAAGCAATTTGAAGCAGTTTGAAGTAGTTTGAAGTAGTTTGAAGCAATTTGAAGCAGTTTGAAGTGGTTTGAAGCAATTTGAAGCAGTTTGAAGCAGTGCAGTTTGAAGCAGTTTGAAGAGGTTTGAAGCAGTTTGAAGCGGTTTGAAGCAGTGCCGTTTTGAAGTAGTTTGAAGCAATTTGAAGCAGTTTGAAGTGGTTTGAAGCAATTTGAAGCAGTTTGAAGTGGTTTGAAGCAGTTTGAAGCAGTTTGAAGTGGTTTGAAGCAATTTGAAGCAGTTTGAAGTGGTTTGAAGCAGTTTGAAGCGGTTTGAAGCGGTTTGAAGTGGTTTGAAGCAGTTTGAAGCAGTTTGAAGCAGTTTGAAGCGGTTTGAAGTGGTTTGAAGTGGTTTTATGCACCGACCTTTTCTGTGGTTGATCATCTGAAAGAGGCCGAAGTCGCCGCACCTCAAGTCCTCCATGTTGTGCTTCTCAAGAGCTCTCTGGACCACGTGAGGCGTGTGGTCCTGGCTGGTGAGCTGGAAGAGAAACAGACTCGTCAAAAAACAAGTGAGGAGAACGTTTTAAAGCCACATTTTATCGAAACACTGACATTTCAATCAGAAGTTGCTGATTTGTTCTCATCACATTTGACTCATCTGTGTGATGTTTATGAAGCTTTCACTCTGCTGTGGTCCATTTGTCTTTTGTACGTTTTTCAGCATCTTTCTCGTTCCACAATTTTTGTGCCATTTCAATAAATCATACATCAAAACGTTCAGCTCTTTCAGGAGAATGGTGCTGTGACTTTTGGTATTGGTGCACCTTTAGCTTTTTGAAATATTTAGCCTTTTCTGCCACTGTTTTCTCATGGAAAATTTATTGAGCTCATTTTACATCCTTCAAAACTTTAGATCTGTTTTAAATCTTTTACTGCTCCTTTCATTTTGTTCTAGTTCAGCTTCTTTTAGCTTCTTGGTGCAAATAAATAAATAAAATAAAATAAAATCAGCTACTTTCTTAATACTAACTACAATATTTTTTCTGCTTCTTCTAACTTCTTTCTGCCAATTGGTTTTGCTCTGTTCAGCTTATTTCTCCAAGTTTCAGCTTATTCTGCCATTTCAGCTACCATTTAGCTGTTTTTATGCCAATTTGAGCTTTTTCCAGTTAATTACAGATGTTTTGCACTCATTTCTACGTTCAGTCTAATTAAACAAAATTGTGCTCCCTAGTTTAAGCTTCTTTCAGCCTTTCCAGCTACCTTTCAGCTGTTTTATTTTTTGTTTGTTTGTTTTTTGGCTAATTTCATCTTTTTCACTTTCAGATAATTTTCACTTTTTTGTGCCCATTTCTGCTTCTTTTAGCCTAATTGGACAAACATGTTCTTTCTTCTTTTTTGTGCTACTTGAAGCATCTTTTAGCTAATTTCAGCTGTTTTCTGATGAATTCAAGTTTTTCTTGGTAATTTTTGCTATTTTCAACCCAATTAACTTCTTTATCGTAACTTAAGCTTATTGTTATCCTTTCAGTCTTTTTCAACTGGTTTAAACTTTATCTTATATTTCAGCTACAATTTAGCTGTTTTTATGCTAATTTTAGCTTTTTCAGGTAATTCTGCCTTATTCAAGCTCATTTCAGCTCTTTCCTTCTGGTAATTTAAAGCTTCTTTCTGCTGTTTCATCTAATTTTCAGCTATTTACTTTTTTGCTAATTTCAGCTTTTTAAGCTAATTTCCTAACTTTTGTGCTATTTTAAACCTAATTCAGCAAATATGTGTTCTTTCTGCTTTCTTCTGCTAATTTAGGCTTGTTCTTCCATTTCAGCTACAATTCAGCTTGTTTTTAGCTAATTTCAGCTGTTTTTCAGCAAGTTCTTCAGCAATAAGCATTCACACTGCATTTTCGCAGGAAACAAAATTTCTCTAGTTGATTTAGTTTTTAACGGAGCAAGAATACAAATACTGTATTTGGTATTAAGATGAACAAAAGTTGTTACTTTTGCGGCCCTCACAATAAATCTAATGTAAATAAGAGTTCAAAAAACACAAAACTGCAAAAATAAAAATGGAGAAAACTTGTTCTGTTGAAATGTGTGTAAACGATCAGAGCATTTAAGGATAAAATGTTACAGAAAAAGGCAAAAAAAAAATAATAATAATAAAACAGCTGCCAGATTTGAATACTCAGCTCAAGTGAAGAAGTTTTATAATTTATCCATATTTATAAACTAAACTGTGAGGACGTTCATCAAAAGTTGAAAAAGAAGCAGCAGTTGTGGTCGTTTAATACACTTAGTGTTTACAGAAAAACTGCTTTCAGTTGCTGCATGAAAATAAAATCATATAATTTTTACACACTGCTTGAAATAATTATAAAGATGTTTCCTTTTTATAAAAAAAAAATAAACAATGTCTCTTTCCAGCTTCTGGGAAACGTACCAGTATGCTCTTGTAGACGTTGCCGTTGTCGACACTCTCCACACTGACCCGGATGATGCACGAGTCCGCCACCTGCTTGTTGTAGAGCGGCTGCGCAGCCGGAGGAGAGCAGCCGGACTGCGACGACGACGACGATGACTCTGGGCTCAGAGCCAGAGACGAAGAGCGGAGGTCGGGGTGCGAGGAGCTGCATGAATACCTGGAGAGCCTTGGGGACGAAGAGGCGGAGGAGGAGATGGAGGAGCCCTCGGCGACGTTGTGGAGAGAGCCTGGGAGGGACTGAGGGGACCGGAGGAGGGGCTTGGTCAAGGGTCGGGACACGCTCCGAGCGGGAACCTGGAGAAGTGCTGGAGCTCGTACCTTCAGCTTGAGTCTGAGGCGAGAAGGCTGCGGGACGGAGAGGTCGTCTGTGTCCGAGCCGCTGGAGCCAGAAGACGAAACGCTGATCTGGTCGCAGTGAGACGTCCGCAACCTGCACACACAACTTCACGTCAGTTTTTTTTTTTAAATAACAGGCAATGAACTCCTACATCTCGGTTATTTCAAACCAGTTTTGACGGCCGGTCTTTAAAACTTACTGGGCGAGCTTCTTGGCGAGGAGGCGATTGCTCCACAGGCTGGGAGAGCCGGGGCAGGGGTCGACGGGAGGCTCCAGCTCGCGAGACAGCTCGTAGCTACAGGAGACAGAACAAAATGAGACGACGCCGCCTCACGTGGAGCTTCGTCTCGAGCAGTTCTGGTCCTGCTGATCGGTTTACCTCTCCTGGTCTGTGAGCAGAGCGGGAGCCTGCAGCCAGGCGGACACCTGAGAGCTCACTGGAAGGTTGTAGTGGCAACAGAAAGCCTGGAGCTGTCGAATCTGGGAGAGAATCTCATACTCCTGTAACCAAAAAACAATTAAACAATTTAAAAAACACATTAATCCATTAAAAAGGGGGGAGAAATGCAGCAAATTGAGTACATTTGATGTAATTTAAAAACAGTAATACTGTAAAGCACCACTAGTTGGCAGCACCTACCCGTCTGCGTTTCTCAAAGTTGATCAATCCGCCCTGAAAAACATTTAAAAAATCTAATCAATACAGTAAAGCAGAAGGTTTGAAGTCGTAAGTCAGATCAGATCAATAACGTACCTCCACAGAGTCCGTCAGCGCCGTGTCCAGCATGGTGAGGACCGTCAGATACGTGCCCAGGTAAGGAACGACGCCGCTGCCGAAGCTCTGAGGAGAAAAATAAAACCACCGTTAAGTTTTAATAACGACACACCGTCTGCACGCACACATGGAGAAGAAGTTTGGATACAAATCCCTTTTATTGTTAGACTTTCAACACCAACTTCCGATTTCATCATAAAGTAAAACGTTTAAAAAATCCTGACGAAATGATAAAATTACCATTTAATTTTATTAAATCTATTTATTAACATGATTTGTTCTATTAAAAACAAATTTGAAATTTACTAAGGCGGCCTACAGAATATTACAACACGCTTGTTGTGGATTATATTATAGGTGCTGCAGTGCAATAGTTATTTGCATTTTAATTTTAACGCACAGCAGTTTGTCTTCAGCTTAGTTATTTATAAAGTCATTTTTAATATTCAAGTTTAAAGCTAACATTTTTATTTATTCAAAGGCACAGAGATAATTTTTAAATAGGACTTTAAATCAGCTGAAAGTCGTAGTTAACAGGTTGTTTTTTAGTTTTTAGTAATAATTCCTAATCGTGCTTTTTGCACAGAACATTTCTTCTTTGCTGTTCTGCTCCGTTTAAAGTTTACAGACTTTTTAATAATTACAAAATTGAGCAAGTCTTCTATAAACTTTATCTAAGTTAAGAGTTAAACTAGAAACACAGTAAAAACTGGTTTATATTTCACCCTCCTGCTGCCCTGGGGTCAAAAGAACCAAAGAAGCCTCAGTTTAACATCAAGGGCTTGTGGGTGTGTTTGACCCTAGGGCAGCAGCAGGGTTAAATACAATTTATTTCTTCTTATTTTACTCTGATTACGTCTATACTCACTAAAAAAATAAAAAATAAAATAATCACTTTTCCCCTCTCTTTTTTTAGCGACTAGGGTTTTCCTCATTTTCAGACTTGAGAATCCACGTTTTAATGATTTTTAATATTTCATATCTACCTCTTGTGTTTCCTCATTGAGGAAATCATTTCCCCAGTTCCTTCAGTCCACACACGTTAAAGTTAACATTTTTATTTCCTTCTACAACTTGTTGCTGTTTTTAATTTTTCTGAATGCATTTTGTCGGCTCCGTCCTCTGTTGTTTTTATCTGATGCAACGCACCGAGTTACATTTCATGTATGAAAGACGCTTTAAAGTCTGAGTGAATCACTAGTTGGTTATTGGCCTCTGCAGCAACCATTGAATTTCTTTCAGGACAATCCTGCTATGACTTTTTGGTATTGGTGCAACTTTAGCTTTTTGAAATATTTAGCATTTTCTGCCATTTTTTTCTTCATAAAACATGAATTAAGCTCATTTTGCATCCTTCAGATCTTTAGCTCTGTTTACAACATTTTACTGCTCCTTTCACATTTTGTTCTGGTTCAGCTTCTTTCAGCTTCCTTCTGCAGACTTCTTTCAGCTGTTTTTTTTCAGCTGGTTTTGTGCTCCTTTCAGATCTTTTCTGCTAACTACACAATTTTTGTGCTTCTTCTAATGTCTTTCTGCTAACTTCAGCTTCGTTCATCCTATTTCTGCACGTGTCAGCTTTTTTTATTTCAGCAATTTTAATCTAATTTTAGCCAAGTCCACAATTTTTGCATTCATTTCAACATTTTTAAGCCTAATTCAGCACAAAATGTGCTCTTTCCACATCCTTCTGCTAATTTAAGCTTCTTTTTGCAATTTTAGCTACTTTTCAACTGTTTTTTGTTGTTGGTGCTCATTTCAGTCTTTTCAGATAATTTCCATTTTTTGTGCTCATTTCAGCTTCTTTCAGCCTTTTTTTAAAGCATTTTTTGGCTATCGTAATTTCAGCTGTTTTCAGATAAATTCAAGTTTTTAGTTATAATTTCTGCTACTTTCAGCCTAACTAACTTCTTTCTGCTAATTTCAGCTTGTTATGCTAATTTCAACTTTTATCTACTAGTTTCAGCTTTTCTGCTATTTCAGCTACTATTTAGCAGTTTTAATGCTAAGTTTAGCATTTCCAGCTAATTCCACATTTTTAGCTAATTTCAGCTCTTTCTGCTTCCTTCTTGTAATTTAAAATTCTTTCTGTATTTTCAGCTATTTTTAGTTGCTAAAGTCAGCCTTTTTTTTTTTAAGCTAAGTTCCTAATTTTTGTGCTCATTTCTACTTATTTAAACCCAATTCAGAAAATGTGTTATTTCTACTTTCTTCTGCTAATGTATGCTTAGTGTTCCATTTCAGCTACATTTCAGCATGTTTTTTCGCTAACTGCAGCTGTTTTTCAGCAGGTTCTTCTGCTATAAGCATTCCCACTGCATTTTCGCCAGAAATCCAATTAATCTAGTTAGAAATAAATTAGACTTTAGGAGTGAAACGTTGAGTGGTTTTTAACAACAAGTGATCACCCCATGCATAAAGGACCAGTAATCGAAAAGTAAACATACAGGGGTATAAATCTGTTTGAACACCACCCAACATAAACTCTGAAAGAAGAAAACTATCCTGTGTGACACAAACTTTTCTCGTTGAGTGCTTAGACTGAAAATATTAAAAAAGGGAACTTGGCAAACCTAAAGGAAGCTGAGCTGATGTGACAAACGCATCATTTTCTACCAGCTGGCACATCTGGTTTATTTTAGAGGCTGAATGAAGGAAGTGAAAGGTCATTTCCAAATGAAGAGCTGAGCTTGCTCTCACCGTGTGTCTGGGCTCGGAGCAGAGTCGGGGGGACTTGGAGCCCGGCGTGGCGCTGCTCTCCGGGGGACTCCCATCCTGCAGAGAGAGGACGACAGTCGTGTCAACACCCGCGAATCAAAATCAGGTGTTAAAGCGAGGCGTCAACAAGCAGAGGAGTTATATAACCGCTGCTTTCTTTCTTTTTTTCCCCCCACCACTCCAGGGCTGAGAGTGCAACGAGGAGGAAAACAACGTGACCAGCACAGCAGACAAACTCGCTTTTCAATCGTGACTTTTGTGGCTGCCAACAATGAGCTCCTATCTGGTTTTCAGGAACTGGTCTGCGTCACTTAATGGGAGTCTAGATCAGCTGCTGCTCACATACGACCAGCAACACAAACGTCTGGAACACCAGAAGTCTTCTTACACCAGTTCTGTTTGCATTTAAAAAAATCACTAATCTGCTTTTCATTCAGGCAAACAGCAATCTGTGGTGAAACCCCACGTTTATTACAGTAGAGCATCAATAGTTTGGTTGGAGCCTGCAGCCGAAGGTGATAAATGTTGTGGCCGTATCCGTCTTGAACGTCCTCTCAAACTGAAGCTGCCACGACCCCCAAAAAAAAATGGCTGCAGCTCAACTATTTTTACAGACTCTGGACCAAAACTTAGTGTGGCGTTAGCTTTGACCATCTCTTCTCATCAGAAAGTCTTGAAGTATTTACTGGACCTTTAATTAACTCTCTTTGCACTGAGAAAACATGCAAAACTCCTGAAGTCAGTCTGGTTCCACCAAATTCATCCACAGCACTGGTTCTGCTGGTTAGAACGGAGGAGGCTTCTCTTCACGAACCAGTCGAGGTGGCTGGCTGCTATTCTGGAAACTGGCTTTTCCAGTAGTCTCTTCGCAATAAAACCAAGATCTTTTCACACTGTTACAACTAACTCCTCAAGGGGGAATCCCAAGATTGTCTCAATAAGGGATACTCGTAAGTGGCACCATCATTTCCTACTAACTAGATAAAAATGGTGCAATACCGTATTTTTAGGACTATAAGCCGCACTTAAAATCTTTTCATTTTCTCAAAAATCAACAGTGAGCCTTATGTAATAATTCTGGTTGTGCCTCGAACCGATCTTATATACCATGATGCTGATAGACACTGTAACATCTTATCAGAACTTTGGAACTTTGTGGAGTGTCTATGGATAACTCATCGCCTTTGTCGACCTCTATGCATAAATGTATTATGATGTCATTGTATGTCGCAGCTTTATTTTGCAAAAAAATAAAAATAAATTATTGCATCTTTTATACCGTTTCCCAGCCAGGAAATGGTGTGAGACATGATTTTTTTTGGCTTCCTCCACCCTTGTGTTCTCTTTTTTCCTCATCTGCCTGTATGTTCTATGTAAACTAGCCTGTATAAATAAAGGTCTAATAATAATGCGGTACATGGCGCTCAAAAATCTGCCAAAATGAACTTGTTTCATTTAATGCCTTATAATCCGGTGCGCCTTTTAGTCCGAAAAATAAGACAGAGTTCCGTTCCTACGTGGCGTCGTAAAGCGAATTTCGACGTAACTCGGAACATACGTCCAAACTGCACCTCATACGTACAGTGCTGTATTTTACAGAGCACTTAGCTTATCCTAACACAGTACCCTACATAATTATCAAAAAACACATACATTTCAGAGCCATAATGAAGGAAAAAAAGAGTTAATTTCCTACTCTGGACTGCTGGTGAAGCCATTTCCTCCGTTCCTCCTTCCCTCCTCCGGATTCTCCATTCGTTTACGTTGTAAAACCGCCGTCCATAAAACAGCTACTTTTCCACAGTTTCTGCCTGTCCAGCTTGGTCCAACAAGTTTTGTTTTGTTTTTTGAATGTCCAGAGGACCAGACTTAGCTTTTTTAGAGAGTACAGGCAGCTGTAGCCTCCACAGCTAGCAAAACCGGAAACTGCCGGAAACTGCGTACCGGTAAATTGGCTTCAAAGTAAAAAAAATTCAAAATAATAATTTTTTTTTTCTTTTTTTTTTTTATGGAGATGCATGTTGTAACCACGAAACGTCGTAAGTTGAGGCAGTCGTAAGTCGGGGACTACCTGTACTTAAAAAAATTCAACCCGTTTTGGCGAAAATCACAACCAGCCAAACAGCTGGAATGCAACGAAGCAAATAAAAAATGTTTTCATCTACAAATGAGAGGCTCCTATTAAGAGTTTGAGAACATTTAAAGTCTTATTCTGGGAGGTGAAGATGTTTCAGGGGGAAACTAAAACCACTGCACGACAAGTAGAAAAAAAATACACACAGGAGTTAAGTTACAGAGTTGTGACATGGTGTAGTAGT
Organism: Garcialebias charrua; assembly: GCA_038048925.1. Lineage (NCBI taxonomy): Eukaryota > Metazoa > Chordata > Actinopteri > Cyprinodontiformes > Rivulidae > Garcialebias > Garcialebias charrua. The sequence goes on along the minus strand of JBBPBX010024134.1, from coordinate 17,850 downwards.
GAAGCGTTCAGGGACACTTTGTACAGCTTTCAAAGGGCTTTGCGGTCACTGTTAGGACAGTCTGCTCTGTCTGTGTCAAACACAAGCAGTTTTACTTAAACCTGTGCCATCACACTGCAGCTGTTATTTATCCTCTTCAGTAAATGGATCTTTGCACTCGTTTTCATTTTAGACAAATATAAAAAGTAGGCCCCGAGCTGAAACCTGTAAGAGCTGGATCTTATGACGACTAAAACTGAATAATAGGTGTAACGTGTCGGTTTTGTTGCTGCCCTGCGTGTTTATGGGGGTAGAGAACAGTAGGTACCTCCACTAGGATCTCTCTGCTGCTCAGCACACAGTTCTCATCAGGAAACGTCTCACACAGGTGGTCGAAGATGTTCGTGCTCTCTCTGAAACCAAACACACATCAGTTTATCCAGACTGCTCCCCTTCCTTTAACAGTGTGAACGTTTATGAAGCATTCACTCTGTTGTGATCCGTTTATCTTCCGTACGGTTTTCAGCATCTTTGTCGTTCCACAATTTTTGTGCCATTTCAACAAATCATAAATCAAAACGTTCAGCTCGTTCAAGACAATCCTGCTATGACTTTTGGTATTGGTGCAACTTTTGCTTTTTGAAATATTTAGCCTTTTCTGCCATCTTTAAAAAGTCATAAAACATGAATTGAGCTCATTTTACATCCTTCAAATATTCAGATCTGTTTAAAACATTTTACTGCTCCTAGTTTGTTCTGGTTCAGCTACTTTCAGCTTCCTTGTAAAAGTTTAAACCTTTTCAGCTAATTTCAGCTGTTTCTTCAGCTGTTTTGTGCTCCTTTTATGTTATTTCTGCTAATTACACAAATTTTCTGCTTCTTGTAACATCTGTCAATTTCAGCTTATGCAAGTTTCAGCTTTATCTGCTATTTTAGCTACTGTTTGTATGCTAATTTTAGCTTTTTTTGGGGCTAATTCCACATTTTTTGCACCCATTTAAACCTTTTCAGCTTAATTAAGCAAAAATGTGCTCTCTCAACTTCCTTCTGGTAATTTTAGCTTCTTTCAGAGTTTTTAGCTACCGTACTATTAAGCTGTTTATTTTTCTCCCTCCATATTTCTGCTTTTTTCCAGATAATTTCTCATTTTTTGTGCTAATTTCTGATTCTTTCAGCCTATATGGGCATTATTATGATTTCTCCACTTTCTTCTGGTAATTTGCTTCTTTCTACTTTTTTTTAGCTACTATTCAGCAGTTGTTGGGTTTTTTTACATACTGTACTTCTGTTTTTTCAGATAATTTCCACTATTTGGTGCTAATTTCTCGGCAGCACGGTGGCGCAACTGGTAGAGCTGCTGCCTCTCAGCGAGAAGGTTGCCGATTCAAATCCTGGTCCGGGGGCCTTTCTGGGTGGAGTTTGCATGTTCTCTCCGTGCATGCGTGGGTTTTCTCCAGGTACGGTACTCCTGTTTCCTCCCACAGACTAAAACATGCATGTTAGGCTGATTGGTAACTCTAAATTGACCCTAGGTGTGAATGAATGGTTGTTTGTCTCTCTCGTTTGTCTCTATGTGTCCCTGTGATGGACTTGTGACCTGTCCCCGCCCATCGCACAGTGATTGCTGGACATGGGCACCGGTGACCCCCGTGCCCAAAATGAAAGAAGCGGGTAAAAGATAATGGATAGATGGACGGCTGGTGCCAATTTCTGCCCCTTTTTTTTAGCTAAACTGGGCCCAGTTGTGCTCTCTTCACTTTATTCTGGTAATTTAAGCTTCTTCCTGCCTTTTCAGCTACTATTTGCTGATTTCATCTTTTTTTTTAACCTAATTAACTCATTTTTTGTGCTAATTTCTGCTTATTTAAACCACATTCAGAAAATATGTTCTTTGCTTTCTTCTGCTAACTTAGGCTAGTTCTTCCATTTCAGCTACATTTCAGCTGTTTTGCAGCAAGTTCTTCAGCAATAAGCATTCACATTGCGTTTTCACAGGAAATTAAATTTATCTAGTTACCTAAACGTCAAGTTGTGTTTTAACTCGATTTGAAAGGATGAAATAAGTTATTTTATTTTAGGGGTGCACCGATAAATCGGCCGGCTGATTTATCGACCCCGATTTCCTTAATTTTGGGAAATCGGCCAATGATTGCATGAGCAACCGATTTTACAGATTTCTTTAGTTTTAACAACAATTGTCTAAACTTCATTTATATTTCAGAGCACTACCTTGTGACCAGTTAAAACAAGTTTGTATTGTTTCTAGGATATTGTTCAAGGGTCTGTTTTTCAACAAAATAAGATTGAAATTTGAAGGTGCATTGTGACCTTACAACATCTAACAGTGTTGCTTAGAAAACAACATTGGTATCGGCCAAAATCGGAATCGGCAAGTCAGACTTTGTAGAAATCGGCGATCGGCCAAAAAACTGCAATCGGTGCACCCCTAGAAGTAACCCTGAAGTGTTCTGAAGACGTTTGCCAACCTGCTCACGGCCGCCCAGGTCCTCTTGAGGCGATACACGGCGTTGGACTGCAGCGCCGACAGGATCGCTCGTAGCGAGGAGAAGTTCTTCAGCTGCCGGCACTCCTGTGGACACGCACACAGCTGTCACCCGCTTCCTGCTGACAATCTAGCATGTTCTACTTCCTACGATGCTGACCTGTGCGATGGCGATCCACCTCTCGATGACGCGCGCTCTGCGAGCCGGGCTGGCGAGCGAGCAGCGAGGCGAGCTCGGGGCGGACGAGGGGAACAGGAAGGTGGAGGCCGAGGAGGGCGATGAGATGGGGGAGGAAGTGGAAGGGCTGGGGGGAGAGGAGCAGAGCAGGGAGGTGATGACGCGGTTGGTGACCGCGTTAAACTGGGAAATGGTGGCTCGGACAGTCGGGGCCAGCTTTCGGTTTTCTTTCTTGTCACGCCGAGACCAGACGCAGCCCAGGCACTGGAAGGGCACCACTTTGACAAAGAGCGCCTAAAAAAGAAGAAGAAGAAGAAGGAAAGATAAGGATTTAGGAGGTGAATCCATCATTTATGTGTCACTGAACTGGAAAAACCTTTGTAAACCTACAGCGTCCAGCCTGGTCAGCTGCTCCGCCACCTCTCTCGCAGAAAAGTGCATGAAGTCGTAAAAGTCGCGTTTCGTGGAGGTTTCTCCTCCGTCCCCCTGATCACTGTGCTGTAACGATTCACGTCCTGATGGCGACAGGCTGCGATCTGTCAAAACAAGACATGTTGCTCAGCTCACATCTAACCCAACCAACATCATTAGGAGTCAGCAGTGGTGGGCACCAGCCCGCTAAAGCGCAAATCCGCTAATTGCGGACCTAAACAATGTGTTTGCGCTTTAGCGGATTTACTAATTTTTATATTTCATACGCAGATTTGCGTTTTTTCTATTTAAAATGCAGTACCGCTAATAACTAATTATCTATCAGTATTCATTGTCTTGAACAGTGGAAAGTTTAACTGTTATGAATCACAATGCACGTGATCCATTCTACAGCTCCCCTCCCAACTAACAGCAATCATTGAGAGAAGGTATATGTCCATTCTTCCTGTTGCTTTCAGTCATGGTTCTGATTTTACAGACATTTCCCACAATGCTGCTGTGTCTGCTTACGTAGCAGGAAGGCAATGGTTAATGTTTCCTGTACTCCGTGCTTTGCTTTCGTCATGTGCCCATAATGCATTGCAGCGCTTCAGTTTTCCAGTAAACAGTTTTAAAATTACTTTATCGATGCATTTTTAATGAAAAATCTACAATAAACAAAAGAAAAAGACAAAGAAGCAGCCGAAATAGCAATCCTCAACACATTCAACAACTTTTTAATTTTTAGACCATGAGCGAAAGGTCTATTTTAGGAAATGACATCCCCAGCGATTCGCGGTTATAGGTAGGATGAAGGTGTATAACAGTTCATGCACCGCTAGTTGGCAGTGTAGTGCAAATATTGCATAACTTATTGTTGGCTACCAAGTGTTGAATTGAACTTGCGCTTTAAAATTAGCTTCCGCTAGTTTTTCTAAGACATAAGCGCTTTTGAAATTGCGGACCTAAATAACTTAATAAGCGCTTTAGAAATTGCTGAATTAATTTTTGGACTAGCGCTGCCCACCACTGGGAGTCAGCCACATTCAAGATGGCCGCCGGAGCTAAGTGACTTTAGCCTTCAAGTTTTATTTTGGTTCTTTCTGAGCGTACCTTGTTCCTGGAGCCTCTTGAGCAAGGCGTCGGCGGTTTGAGCCAAGCGTCTGCAGCAAAGGCGGCGGCGCAGCTGGGCGCACAGGAGCCGGAGGGTCGGGTACTGGGGGGGCTCCTGGAAGTCCTCGCTGTACTCCTCCAGCCACAGGCGGACCACCGGGAGCAGGGGGCTGAGGAGGAGACGAACAGGAGGCGCGGTTAACGCTTGACGAACAGGCGGAACGGCGAAGCGCTCCGTCCGAGCCGGACGAAACTCACCTGCGAGAGCCGACGACGTTGTCCAGGTTGGTGAGAGATTCATCTCTGTGGAGGAAACGGGAAACACGTCAGCTCAACCGCAACTCAAAACATCGTCGTTGCATCAAAGAGGAACAACGAGGAGCCTGACAGGAAGCATCCTGCAAACAGAAATCCTGTGGAAATGTCCTGCAACACTCCGAGTCCCAGCAGAGACCTCGTGGCCTCGGTGCCGGGAGTAAACACCGACACGCCTTCCTCTGGGACTAATGATCACCTCTGAACAGGTAAACGCAGTAAAGCTCCAGCACGGCACCGAGCTGTCCAGTTTAAAGGAACCTGGCTACAGTTTTACAACAGGATCCGGCTCTTTATCGCTCTGCAGGTGATTCAAGATGATTGCTACGAATAAATCCTGACCAGTTACACAGAATAAAACTGCTACAGTTGTTTAACTTCGTGACGGCAATAAAAAAAAAGAAAAGAAAAGGAAACATCCGGTAGGACAAAAAAAAACTAGAGAAGTTACATGTCCTACAAAAATGCAGAGTGAATGCTTTTTTACTGAAGAATTTGCTGAAAAACATCTGAAATTAGCTAAAAGCATGCAGCTGAAATGGAAGAACAAGCCTAAGTTAGCAGAAGAAAGCAGAAAGAACACATATTTGCTTTACTGTATTAGGTTTAAATAAGTATAAAAGAGCACAATAATTAGGAAATTAGGTTAAAAACAAACAGAAATTAGCAAAAGAATAGCTGAAATTAGCTGAAAAGGCAGAAAGAAGCTTAATCTACCAGAAGGAAGTGGAATGAGCTG
>JBBPBX010024134.1:0-12503 GCA_038048925.1 Garcialebias charrua | reverse complement strand
ATAATAAGCTTAAAGCTGTCTTTGATTTTATACGTCTACCTTATAATGTTTTGCTAGTTTTTTGATACTTTGTTAAAAAAAAAATATATATATTATTATTTTTTTTTCCCCTTTCCTTTGTTCTATTGTTTATTGTTTGTTTGTTTGTTGTTTATGGAAATTCTACCATTGCTGTTCACTGTTCTTTAGTTTTAGCAGGTCGCTTTCGTAAATGAGCCCATGAGGTTCAAAAGATTTACGTGACTAAATAAAGGTTGAATGAATGAATGAAAAAATGAGCATAACAAGCTGAAATGAGCAGAAAGAATTAGGCTGAAAGTAGCATACTGGTAAATCACCATGAAAAACTTGAATTTGGCTGAAAACAGTTGAAATTAGCTAAAAATGTAGCTGAGAAGGTAGAACAGGCTTAAATTAGCAGAAGAAAGCAGAAAGAACACATTTGCCCAATTAGTATGAAAGAACCAAAAATGAGCACAAAAAAGTGGAAATTATCTGAAAAAAGCTGAAACTAGTAAACAGCTGAAAAGTAGCTAAAAAGCAGAAAAAAGCTGAAATTACAATAATGAAGAGGAGAGTGAACATTTTTACTGAATTAGGCTGAAAAAAGTTGAAATAAGTGGTAAAAAAGGTGGAATTAGCTGAAAAAGCTTAAATTAGCATAAAACAGCTAATAATAATAATAATAATGAATTCAATTTATAACGCACTTTTCATTAATGAAAATCTCAAAGTGCTACAAGGTGCAACAGAATTAAATGTCAATAAAACAAATAATAAAACAATTAAACTCAATAACAGTATCAGCTAAGATCAAAAGTAGAATCATGAGGAGGTAGAGTATGCTCGGTTGAAAAGAAAGGTCAATCAATAGCTGCAATTGTAGAAAAAGCTGAAACTTGCAGAAATAAGCTGAAATTAGAAAAAGAAGTTAGAAGAAGCACACAAATGTAGTTAGCAGAAATAATATGAAAGGAGCACAGAACAGCTGAAATTAGCTGAAGGTAGCTGAAAAAAGTGTAATTTTACACAAGGAAGCTAAAAAAAAAGCTGAAGCAGAACAAAATGTGAAAGGATCAGTAAACGGTTGTAAACACATCTAAAGATTGGAAAATGAGCTCAATTCATTTTCTATGAGGAAAACAAATGGCAGGAAAGGCTAAATATTTCAAAAAGCTAAAGTTGCACCAATACCAAAAGTCATAGCAGGATTGTCCTGAACGAGCTGAACATTTTGATTTATGATTTGTTGAAATAGCACATAAATTGTGGGACGAGAAAGATGCTGAAAGACAAATGGATCAGAACAGTGTGAATGCTTCATAAACATTCACACAATCATTTAAAAGGAAGGATTCACAGTTTGAAGCTCATGGGAAACCTGCTGCTGACAGCGCAACACGTTGTTTGATGGCACCAGTTTGACAAATGGCACGTAGGATCAGTTCCACACAGAGAGGTCAGATAAAGTTATCATTTCTAGGTAAAGTTTAAATAAAAATCCTGTCCTTTATGAAGCTTGAAAGGATCAAAAGGGACTCCTGAATGAAGCGTGATCAGATATGTGCAGAAGCAGAGGTGCAGGGCGTGGTTAGCCTTTGCAGAAGGAACAAAGCTGTTCAGACGGCTTCCTTTAGCTCGTGAGGATGAAAACCTGCCGGGCGTCAAGAGGTTTGTTCTGTGAACGACTGACGTGACGTAGGAGCGGCGCTGAAACCCCGCCTCAGCTAAAGGTCGATTTGTGGCAGCTGGCGTGTCGTAAAAGCTGCTGACGCACTAACAGCACGGTCTGGATCAAAAAGTAGGACACGATGGCAAAAAACGTTCAAGAAGCAAATGTTGGAGTTAAACATTTGTCAATTTGTTGATCAGAAGAAATATTGTGGGCTATAATTTAGCAGCTTCGCATCGCTTGAAGGACTGTGTGTATCATTCCAGAGTTTAAGACCATCTCAAGCTGCGAAATGATGAGTTCAAGGCCGTTCTGGTCCGACCTTTAAATTGTTATCTCAGGTGATAAGAGCACGACGTTCAGAGGGAGGGTTGTGAAAGAACAGCCAAACACATCAACCTTTAGCTCCATAATTCAAAAACTGACAGACTAATACGTAGCCACTTTTGAGCTGGCTAATGTTGACTAGCCGTGGCGGCCATCTTGAACTGGCTTGATCAGCTTTAAAAGTTAATCAGATGCAGATGTAGGTCCAGAGATGACTTTTCAGAGAATTTCATTAAAATTCGTACCTGAATATTTAGCCCATGTCATTTACAAAACGTAAATATTTAAATATTGAAAGAATATGGAAATCGTTAATATAAATCTACTTAAGTTGTTGTCTGAATTGATTTAGATGTTTTGAGTTTTTATGTTTTTAATTTAGCTAGATTGTTATTGTCTTTGTGAATTACTGGTAGATTTTAATTTAAATTTTGTAAAAATATTTTGATTTACATTAGAATTAAGTCAAAAGGGGCAGTTTTCATAAGACTAGTTCTTCTTCTGCCACCTTTCATTTTATTTTATTTACATTTTTTTATTGTATTGTATGTATATATATACAGGTGGTCCCGACTTACGAGCGCTCTTACTTACGAGGTTCCGGACTTACGAGCTCACTAACGAACAGTAAATTTGTAAAGAACATACAGAAAATACAGCACTTTTATGTGTTTTTAGATGAAAGTGTGTTAGCTAACCATTTGGAAACAAGTTTCTGAGCATGTTTATGAACTAGTATGAACGTTTGTGATGAAAAACGAGTGTTCGTAGTAGCGCTAGCATAAATTTTCCGACTTACGACCGAAAATCCGGACTTACGAGAACACGTGTTTCGTGTTCCGACGTACGAGATTTTCGTCTTACGAGATAGTCGTAGTAACGGAACTCGCTCATAAGTCGGGGACCCCCTGTATACATTATACATTATCTATCTATCTATCTATCTATCTATCTATCTATCTATCTATCTATCTATCTATCTATCTATCTATCTATCTATCTATCTATCTATCTATCTATCTATCTATCTATCTATCTATCTATCTATATATANCAATGGAGGTTATGGAGAATGGGTGTAATATGTTCTAATTTACAAACTCTCAATAAAATCCTTGCTGCACTGTTTTGAATATATTGAAGCTTCTGAAGATTTTTGCCAGGGATTCCAATAAGGTATTGTTCTTTTATTATAATTATTATTTATAATTTATTATTATTTAAAATCATAATCTTATTAACTTATTTTTTTTTTACCTCTGTTTTATTTCCAGTATTTCCAGTTACAGAGGTAGCATATCTCTTCCACTTCAGGGAAATACACCAGAGATCACCTGCTGCAGCTAAGAAGTGTGTGATGACTGAACTTTTTTCATTCATTCAACCTTTATTTATACAGGCTAGCCTCGTTGAGTCACGGGGACTCATTTACAAGAGGGACCTGTCTCACTCACACCAAACAACCATCCACTCTCACACTCACACCTAGGGTCAATTTAGAGTCACCAATCAGCCTAACAAGCATGTTTTTTGGTCTGTGGGAGGAAACCGGAGTACCCGGAGGAAACCCACGCATGCACGGGGAGAACATGCAAACTCCACCCAGAAAGGCCCCGGACCGGGATTTGAACCGGCAACCTTCTCGCTGAGAGGCAGTAGCTCTACCAGTTGTGCCACCGTGCTGCCAACTGAACTCTGGTTGTGAGTAATGAGGTCAAATACAGCCACACTGCTGCTACTGGACAAAAACTTGATTAGTTAGATTGTAAACAGTCTGTTGCTGCTTATTGTTCTGGTTCTGACTGTTATTGTATTTATTAAGATTTTTATTATTGTTAATATAGTTTATTTATTGTAGAGTGCTGTTTATTTAAAATATCATACATCCAAATGGATCACTTTTATTTATTACTAGAATACAATACAAACATTTTTGGCACATTTTCAAAATAAACATTTTGTAAGTCTTTATTTTGTCTTTTTTTTTTTTGTACCGAAAATAAACCGAAAATAAACCGAACCGAGCCCTCCTTGTAGTTGAACCGAACCGAAATGTGATTTTAGCGTATCGTTACACCCCTAATGACCATGTACAGCATCAATACTTACCGTAGTTGTTGCTCTTTTTGTCTGGATTACTGCAGCAATGCGTCGTGGCATGGAGTCGATCAGTCTGTGCCACTGCTCATATGAGCCCAGGTTATTCTTGCAGATTAAATTTTCCAACAGGACTTGGCACCTGCACACCGTGCCAAAGCTACAAGTACTTGGTTTAAGGACCATGGTATCCCTGTTCTTAATTGACCAGCAAACTCGCCTGACCGTAACTCCACAGAAAATCTATGGAGTATTGTGAAGAAGATGCGATACATCAGACCCAACAATTCAGAAGAGCTGAAGGCCACTATCAGAGCAACCTGGGCTATCATAACACCTGAGCAGTGACACAGACTGATGGACTCCATGCCACACCACATTGCTGCAGTAATCCAGGCAAAAAGAGCAACAACTAAGTATTGATGCTGTAAATGCTCATACTTTTCATGTTCATACTTTTAAGTTGGTCAACATTTCTAAAAATATATATATATATTTTTTTATTGGTCTTAAGTAATATTCTAATTTTCTGAGATATCGAATTTAGGGTTTTCATTAGTTGTCAGTTATAATCATCAACATTAGAAGAAATAAACATTTGAAATATATCAGTCTGTGTGTAATGAATGAATATATTATACAATTTACACTTTTTGAAAGGAATTAATGAAATAAATCAACCTTTTCATGATACAGTATTCTAATTGTATGACCAGCACCAGTATGTCAATGAACAGTATAAATCCTGAGAAAAGACCAGTCATCAATTCAGTTTGTCACAACTTAAAGGTCCACTGACATGATTTTTTTGACTATTCATCAAATTGCTCAAAATGTATATATATTATCATTTAAATATGTTCGTTTTTGCAAACAAAATGATAAATCCCTTTAATTTTGCTTTAAAAGTGATTTTGAACTTCAAGCCGTGTTTAATCATGGGAAATCCGATTACACGCGGACGCACCATCTGTGACGTAGTATGAGGCAGAGGGCTCTGGTCTCTTTAATAGCGGACAATTTAAAACACGACAAATTTAGCAATCTATGTGAAGATTTGAGCTATTTGTCTTCATTTTGGGAAGCAGAAAATAGTTTGGATGATGAAACAAGAAACAACAGGATCTAATTTAGGTCTGATGCTGTATCAGACTTACCTTCATGTCATGCTTCATCATCAGACTCTTCAGAAGATGACTGAGCCTGCCCATAACAGTCACCAGCCAGACTGTCATGTCCAAGGTCACACTGTCATCCTACAGTCAGTCGATTTTCTGTAGTCGTCCGTTATCAGTTGAAGTCGCTTCTGTACATCTGCACGAGTTCTCCGTCTTATGGTGGAGTTGGTGACGGGTGTAGTCTTTCTATTCATCTAAAATAAAAAGTTCAGAAACAAGAAGTGAGTTGTGGAAAGAGGAACATTATTTTGTTCATATTATTACAGATTACATTACATTATTATGTAATAGTGTTACACACATACCCTGATGCATGCTCAATAATCCAGGTAGAAAAATCTAAAAAGGCTAAGTCTGGTCCTCTGGACATTCAAAAAAAAAAAAAAAGAAACTGTCCAGATGACCTGACTGAGAATTATTGGCTTTGGTACCTGGATTATTGAGCATGAACTTTCTTGCCATAAAATTCTCAACTGTGTCAATATTAATAGTTTTATCTTTAAACATCTTTAAAATTTACAGCATTGAAATTCATAGTTAATTAAATAAAACTTTTGGGTGTTGTTATTGATGAGAAGCTGACATGGAAATCTCATGTAAATCACTTAAGAATAAAAACAAAAGCAATTGCATTACTGTATAAAGTAAAATAGTTTTTGAATGACAAAGTTTTGTATATACAATCCCATGTATTGTATAATGTAATGATTGTTCATTTAATCTATTGTATTGAAGTTTGGGGAAAAGCATGCAAAACTATTACAAACCCTGTTTTTATTTTACAAAAAAAGAGCTATAAGAATTATTAAGAAGTGCTATGGTCATCCAACAAATATATTATTTAATTAATTGAAATTATTAAAAGTGTATGATTTTGTTGAACATAGTATTTTACAAGTCATGTATAAAACTCATAAAACTATTACCCCCAAATATTCAATTAAAATTTGTTGAAAAAAAAAAAAAGAGTAAATATAACCTGAAGGGAATGTAAATGTGTAAATGTTACCTTCATTCAGAACTAGTCTGAAGGAGCCGTGTTGTAAATCAGGAAACAGGACTGTGAAGTTGACTTGATATCACCATAAGCATTTCTAAAACTATTTATATGTTTTAAAAGATGATTAAATTAAAGTTGTTGGGAATGTATAATGCAGGTGAAGGATACCTGTTTTTGTTTGTTTGTTTTTTCAGTTTGGAGATTGTTCAAGTGAAGGTTGTTGTTTGTTTGTTGTTTATTTTAATAAGGGGCAGATATTATAAGACTATTTTCTTCTTTCTGCAACTTTTCTTTCAGTGTTTTTTTTCTTTCTGATGAATTTGTTTTATTTTGAATAAATGAATTAACAAAACATGCAGCGCTGGGGCTGTTTGTTTCAGGGACACGTTGAATCAAACTTTATTTATTGTGCTTCATCTTCTGACTCTCATCATGTTCTATCGAGTGGAAACTTCAGATTAAACAAGTTGGATGTTCTCACGCTAGTTAGAACGACTCTGTGTCATGTTTTGAAGCATAAAGAAACCGAGTAGGACCTCGCTGCAGCAGAAACCTGCCTGAAGCAGCTACAAAACCAGTAATGTTGCAAAAATACGTATTTCAAGTAAACTAGTATTTCAGCCTGGCTGTATTGTTCTGCTGGCTGGTCAGCGCATGTTACAGACATGCGACGCAAACGCGTGGATGCGGGGCCTTGTCTCTTTTGAAAAGACATCCAGCAGCAGGTTTTGTTCATTCAAGTGAACAGAGCTAACAGCTAGCAAATAAACAAACAGAACCGATTACCTTAAACTTCCAACTGAATGTCCAGTCGTCGTCCAGAGTCAGACCAGTCGACCGACGTCTTAAAGTTTTACGAGTGCGTCCAACACAACAGCTTCTTGTCCAACAGTTGGAAAGGAAATGGCTACATTTGAACGAAGGGCGCGAAGCAAGAGGCGTTGATTGGTTGAATATGATCACATGCTACTTCCCCCAATAAACAAGAGTGGCGTTGATTGGTTCACATGCAACCTGACAAGCAAGAGTGGCGTTGATTGGTTGAGACGTACATGATCACGTTTTAACCCCAATCCAATCATAACGCATGAAGCTCACAAACAGAAAAATGGCAGAAAGCAAAGCAGCAACTTTTTTTTTTTTTTTTCTGTTTCACGCCTGGAGTAACGCAGAATAAAATTGAATAATGATAGTAATAATGATGATAATAATAATACCCTGATGCATGCTCAATAATAATAATAACAATATACTATATATATATATATATATATATATATATATATATATATATATACATATATATATATATATATATATATATATATATATATATATATATATATATATATACAGGTAGTCCCCGATTTACGAGCGCTCTGATCTGCGAGGTCCCAGACTTACGAGCTGCACATTTTTGGAAAAAACGAAAAAAATACCGAGTTTTCATGTGTTTTTTCACTTCAGTTAGCTAGTTAAGCATATAAACACACGTTTCCGATCATTTTTATGCACTCAAAAGTAGTTTTTAGATGAAAATAGAGTGTTTTTAGGTGCGCTGGCGAAATTTACGAGCGGACTTCCGAGCGGACTTCCGGGTTGCGAATTTTTGGAAAAAACGAAAAAAATACTGAGTTTTCATGTGTTTTTCCACTACAGTTAGCAAGTTAAGCATATAAACACACGTTTCCGATCATTTTTATGCACTCAAAAGTAGTTTTTAGATGAAAATAGAGTGTTTTTAGGTGCGCTGGCGAAATTTACGAGCGGACTTCCGGGTTGCGAATTTTTGGAAAAAACGAAAAAAATACTGAGTTTTCATGTGTTTTTTCACTACAGTTAGCAAGTTAAGCATATAAACACACGTTTCCGATCATTTTTATGCACTCAAAAGTAGTTTATAGATGAAAATAGAGTGTTTTTAGGTGCGCTGGCGAAATTTACGAGCGGACTTCCGGGTTTACGAGAGCAATGGCGGCCGTTCCAAATTACGAGATTTCCGGTTTACGAGCGCCCCCTTGTGACGGATCTCGCTCGTAAATCGGGGAATACCTGTATATATATATATATATATATATATACATATATATATATGTTCCAAAAAACTGACAAAACGTTTAAAACAGAAGTACTAAAAATAAACCAGTGTGAAAATACTTTGTATAAAATTACCTTGGCCAAAAGTTTAAACAGAAGTATATAGTATACTTAAGAGTTTTAGTTTATTTTTAGTATAAGTCAAGTATTGTATAAAATAAACTTGGCTAAGTATACTTTTGATAAGTACCTAAAAAGTAAACTTGAAAGTATATTATTTTTTTAGTTTAAAATTAGTATACTTTAAGGATACTTGCATATACTACTTTTTGGGCCGCCTAGAGGGCGGGACATGGAGCGTGTTTATGCTGGCCTTTGTCACTAGCTCCACCTGGAGAGCGTATCCGCCTACGGCGCGGAGCACGGATCCGTGTGGGGTCATGTTCCCAGAGCACAAGAGCACTTAAGGCTCACAGATCCGTGCCGGGTCCGTTATCCTGACAGTGTGGGGGGTCGGTTATTTGGCATGCTGGGCGGATCTGCTCCGGATCTGCTCCGGACGCGCAAACCGCAGATCCGCGGCGCGGATCTTAAACGGTAAGAATGCGGATCCGCGACGGAGTCCACTGCTATGAGGGAAGTTACTCACCATCGACAACTGCCACTTCCCCATCTTCCTCCTAATTTTATACTACGTCTTCATATTTAAGATTATCGTGGCAAAGTTACACACATGTAGATGTTCGGAAATGTAGTCGCTGTACTGTAAACCTAAAACTAGTATTTTGTCGAAAACAGATAAAGATATCACGGATTGTTCTTCTGATGGTGACTGTGAACTGACTGTAGCCGCGAGAGGGAACCCTTAAATAGTGGGCGAGCCGTTGGGCGGAGTCACAGTGCGTTTGTGGGTGGGGCCACGGACTGCTGACCAATGGGGTTACAGAGGTGTAAAGCACAGCAGATGTGAGCTCTAAATAACTTTATGGTTATTTGTTGTTGATGCTAAAAACTGTCAGCAGTCGTTTTTCAAGCCTTTATAATAAGTATCAATATTATAAAATCTATAAATGCTAAAAGTTTTAGCATTCATAAAGTTTGGGCTATTTAGAGTACCAGTAGTCGCTTTTACCCCTAAAGTATCAACACCCTGTTTGTGTCTGTTAGCGAAATATTTCATTAACCACTGGATGGATTTGAATGAAACTTTCAGGAAATAGTCATTGGATGTACATTTATAACGGGTTAATTTTAGGAGCCAAGTTGATTTAAGATGGTCACTACAGTCAACTAGACTTATAAAACACAAGAATGACAATAACTCAGCACATTTTTAAAACATTCTGCTCAAATTTAGCACGGTAGTAGCTGAGAGTCATTCACAACACGTAATCTAAGTGCTACTGCGTGCACAAGAACAGTGCTTAAAACACCAGCACAATTGTTGAAGTCAACCTTGTTTGCCTGTTAGTAAAATATCTCATGAACCCCTGGATGGATTTGAATGAAACTTTCAGGAAACACTCAATGAATCCGCAGCTACGAGTGAATAACCCTATGAGATACCTCAATTCAAAAAGGCCTTAGCCAAAACAAAAAATGTGTCCGTCGGTTTTACAGATATTAAGCTACAATTCCATGTGGTAGTAGCTGAGATTCACTCTCAATGCATAATTAGAGTCCAATCAAATATAAAATACATTCTGCTTAAAATATTGTGTTGGATCTCACAGTCAACGCTGTTAGCAAACTACCTTCTGCACCACTGGACACATATTCATTACATTTTTTAAAAAGAATCAGAGGATGTGCTTTTCACAAATCATTAATATTGGTGCAGATGTTTAATGTTTCTAAAACGAGTAACCACGGGTTTGAAGTTAAACGCAAAAAACCCAGGAAAGTGGTTGTTAAATGATCAAAACATAATTTTTTTTATGAAAATAGTGACTTTCCAACTCATTCTAACTCAGTGTCTCATTCTACTTCCACATTTTGTCACTCCCAAAAAAAAAAAAAAAAAAAAAGTCAAATGTTTCTTCTCACATTACTGCTTTTCACTGCAAACAACAGTGTTACATGATCCTTTACACTCGCACTGGAAATGGGAAGTTTGCTGCTTTATGAGAGTAAAAACATATTAAACAGCCGTTCTTTGACACATTTATATCTGTGTGTGGTTGTAAACTGTGTATATCTCAAAGCGCTACTATGGCCGTATTTCATCATTAGTTACCAGCTTTACAACAACAGAAAAACTGTATAATTAAACTGGAGAACTGGGCAATACAGGTAGTCCCCGACTTACGAAGGAGTTACGTTATACGCACCGTTCGTAACTCGAAAAATTCATAAGTCGGAACGCATTGCACATGGCATTCGTAAAACCGGATTTTTGGTCGTAAGTCGGAAAATGTATGCTAACGCTGTGCCGCACACCCGTTTATCAACATGAGACTGAACAAGCGTGCATACTGGTTTATAAACATGCACAGAACTTTATTTACAAACGGTTAGCTAACACACTTTCATCTAAAACACATACCAGTGCTGTATTTACTGTACAACAGTACTGTTCGTATGCGCGTTCGTAAGTCCGTAACGTCGTAAGTCGAGGCCGTCGTAAGTCGGGGACTACCTGTAATCTGACATCTGGTCGGCAAACAACAACAACAGCAACAAAAATAGAAAATTCCTGAAGAAACGTTGAATCTACCGTCCAGAAATCAAAATTTACTTTGTAACAATTTATGGACAGTTGTCTGTAGATTTTAAATTATTTGTTTGACTGATAACAGGATGTATGCATTTTAACTTCCTTCATAATTCTCAAAACAGTCCTCTTTATTTAGAATATTGTAAAATTAACAAGGAAAAACTGATCATTCAAAGGTAAAATCAGAAATTAGTCCAACAGCATGCAAAGATCAATCATTTACTGATTATTTTTTAATAATATTCATTAGTGAGAAGTTTTTTCACAGCTTCTAATTCAAGCTTGTAGATGAGAAACCATATTGAACACGTCAGTCCAGGTTTTAATAAAGAGAAAATGTTCACGACTTCAAAACTCGACAACAATGGGAAATAGGGTACGACATTCAGCAACGCAGTGAAATCTCAGTTCAAACTCACAACAAAGCAAATCACTGACAACACGTTATTAGAACAGTCTGTCCGCGGCACATTTGGTCCAAAGGGAAAAAAGAGTTTTTGTTTGTCTAATGAGGTTCTGTCTCCTGAGCTCTCCAAAGCCACACAGTGTTTCCACACAGGCCAAACAAAAGACACGGCGGCACCAGGGACCTCAATTAGTTGGAATTACACACATGAACGAGTGACGAGTTGTGACAAAAGGAAGCGTGACCGTAAAGAAGATGCCACACTGAAGTTTGTGTTTTACTTGTGGATTTATTTTGGTGCCGTCAATAAACACGATCGTTCCCGACAAAGCCTAAAAAATCCTCAGTTTCTTCATTTTTATTTTGTCAGGATCGTTTCAAACCTAACCTCTCAGTCACTTTACTGCCCTCTAGAGTTCCATAGAGAAAACTGACCACATGGAAATCCCTCTATAAATGCTTTTTCTGACCTTCAACCTTTATTTAGAGAAGTTAATCCCATTGAGCCTCGAGGACTCATTTACAAGAGACCTGGTTTCAACAAAGAAGATGACAACAGCAACAACAATAGACAGTTATAAAAGAGGCGCACAGATTTTTTTTAAATTATTATTATTATGTTTGTTTTTTAACAAGTATGGCAAAAAACAGCTAGATTATAAGGCGAATGTGGAAAACTAAAAGCAGGAACATGTCTGCATTGGTCCTTGCCATGATTCCAACAGATTCTTAAAGTCATTTAGAGAGGTCAAGGTCGAGAGCTTCAGATCTTTTTGTAAGATATTCCAGGAAGCAGGAGCGAAGTAGCAGAAGGCCCTTTTGCCAAGTTCAGTCCTCACTGAGGGAACACTGCAGGTAATCATGTCCTGAGAGCGCACGCTGTAGCTGCACTCACGCAGAGACGTGTAGGAGGAGATGTATGAAGGCAGCAGACCAAGAAGTGATTTAAAAACGAAAATAGTCGATTTCTAGCTAGAAAATAAAGAAACATGAAACACTTCCTGAAGAATCGTCTGCATCACACGTGTCAAACTTAAGGCTCTCGGCCCAGAAACGGCCCTCGTTACAAA
>JBBPBX010024133.1:0-39927 GCA_038048925.1 Garcialebias charrua | reverse complement strand
TAACATGCTAGCAACAAGCTAACATGCTAACAGACGTTGCTGTAAACGCTGTTGACCGTGTGAAGCTGCAGGAGCTCGGAGGTGCACGAGCTAACATGCTAACAGATGGAGGAAGAATTGACCAGCTCCCAGTAAGAAATTAACTCTTTTTTTCCTACATTATGGCTCCAAATGTATGTGTTTTTTGATAAATATGTAGGGTAATTTTTTAAGTGCTTGGTAAAAATACAGTACTGTATGTATGAGGTGCCGTTTGGATGTATGAGGTGCTGTTTGGATGTATGAGGTGCCGTTTGGATGTATGAGGTGCCGTTTGGATGTATGAGGTGCCGTTTGGATGTATGAGGTGCCGTTTGGATGTATGAGGTGCCGTTTGGATGTATGAGGTGCCGTTTGGATGTATGAGGTGCCGTTTGGATGTATGAGGTGCCGTTTGGATGTATGAGGTGCCGTTTGGATGTATGAGGTGCCGTTTGGATGTATGAGGTGCCGTTTGGACGTATGAGGTGCCGTTTGGACGTATGAGGTGCCGTTTGGATGTATGAGGTGCCGTTTGGACGTATGAGGTGCCGTTTGGACGTATGAGGTGCCGTTTGGACGTATGAGGTGCCGTTTGGACGTATGAGGTGCCGTTTGGACGTATGAGGTGCCGTTTGGACGTATGAGGTGCCGTTTGGACGTATGAGGTGCCGTTTGGACGTATGAGGTGCCGTTTGGACGTATGAGGTGCCGTTTGGACGTATGAGGTGCCGTTTGGACGTATGAGGTGCCGTTTGGACGTATGAGGTGCCGTTTGGACGTATGAGGTGCCGTTTGGACGTATGAGGTGCCGTTTGGACGTATGAGGTGCCGTTTGGACGTATGAGGTGCCGTTTGGACGTATGAGGTGCCGTTTGGATGTATGAGGTGCCGTTTGGACGTATTTTCCGACTTACGACGATTTACATGTTACGAATGGGCGTAGGAACGGAACTGCGTCGTAACTCGGGGAGTACCTGTAGTCGGAGATCCTTTTAACATTGCTAAAGTGCTAAATTTGAAATCAACATAAGGTGAATAATGTCTGAACCGTTTCCTCCAGCCTTCTGAAGGTGCACCTCCAGGTCAGAGGTTACAACGTCTTCATAGATGTGGAGAAGCTGGAGGCCGGCAAGTTTGAGGATAAACTGATTCAGAGTGTCCAGAGAGCCCGCGGCTTCATCCTGGTCCTGTCTGCCAACGCCCTCGACAAGTGCATGGGAGACACAGCTATGAAGGACTGGGTGCACAAGGTCTGAAGAGTTCCAAAATTATACATACAAGCTCAAATGTATACATACACTCCCACTAATATTTGATTAAACGTCGCTTAGCAAGTTGCACCTCAAACACTGTTTTTTTTTATTTATTTTTTCATCCACCAACAAGCTTCGGCTTAGTTCAGGCTGAATATTAACAGCAGTACAGTATCTTTTGGTTTGAAAGCCTCACATTGTCACCTCCAAACATACTTCTTGTTATCATGGCTAAACAGTTAAATCTTTGTCTCATCTGACCATAAAATCTTTAACTAGAAGGAATTTGGCCTCGAGCTGCAAATTTAGTCAAGCGTCAGGTCTTTTGTTTTGAGTCGGGGACACTCAGTCTAGTATTTTAATACGTTTATGTCCATCAGCTTCTTAAGATCCCACTTATTAAACGATTTAGATGAATAAATGTTTTTGAGCCTGTGTGGATTAGAATAAAATATTGTCAATACGTTAAACCTTTGTACACTTTAGTTTCACCTTTTTAATCAGAGGTACAATAGTAAAAATCCTGTCTGTCTTGCAGGAAATAGTCACGGCCCTGGCTGGTAAGAAAACCATAGTTCCTGTCATAGATAACTTTGTGTGGCCTGACACCAGTTTGCTACCAGAGGACATGAGACCTGTTCTGAACTTCAATGGCGTCAAGTGAGTATCTGCACACTTTACTGTCATTAGATCATTGTATGTGAACCGTGTTGGTTAAATAAGTCACAATAAGAAAGTTTTCAATATTGAATTATTTATAAAGTTCATCTCAGAAGCTTCAAATTGACGCGGTGTAGCAACAATCTAGTTTTGTTCATGACGGTGTTGGTTTGAAAACTAAATTTTTATTGTCTAGAATGATGTCATTGCAGTGTTGCCAGATCTCACGATAGAAACAAGCAACCAGCTCTATGAAAACAAGCCCAACTGGCAACCCACCACATTGTGTAAAACAGAGGCCGTTTTTAAACAGTATAAACTAGGGTTGCACCGATAGCAGTTTTCTGGCTGATCACTGATCACAGATTTACAACAAGCCGATTCCAATTTTGGCCGATACCGATTTAGTTTGATAAGCGACACTGTCAGGTGTTATAAGGTCACAATGCACCTTCAATTTTCCAATATTATTTTATTGAAAAACATACCCTTGAGCAATATTCTAGAAACAATACAAACTTGTTTTAACTGGCCTTGAGGTAGTGCTCTGAAATATAAATGAAGTTCAGACAACTGTTGTTAAAACTAAAAAAATTGGCAAAATGGATTTCTCATGCAAGTATTTTCCGATTTCCCAAATTTATGGAAATTGGGGCCGATAAATCAGTGCACCCCTTGTATAAACATACATTTATTCATTCATTCAACCTTTATTTAAACAGATAAGTCACAATGAGCCTCGAAGACTCATTTACAAGTGAGATCTGTTGGACAGACAATAAAAGTGGTGAAAAATAATACGTTGGGTTTGGAGACAAAAAAAAATTCCTAACACATTTTTGACCTCTGTTTGAAGGTCTAAAATGTGGTAATGACAAAAAAATTCTCGCCCACAAGCACATAATGACGCCGAAATTACGCAGAGAGGGGGCGGGGTAGTACTCAAAGGCGGTTGAGCAGCCAGCTCGCAGAGGCACTGCAGAGTTCAGATAAAAAACCCTCAGTTCATATACAGTAGTTCCCTCTGTAGAGATCTGTGCACACTCGGGGGGGCTGCCGAGGACGGCCAGAGGTGAATCCAGAGTCCTGAAATGATGACAGAATGTTTATTCAGCTGGACTCCTCTGAAAAGTCAGTGGAATTCTTCAGTAGGAGGTTTGGGAGGGTGAGAGCGTCAGGTTTACAAAACTTCTCCAGGCGTGTTGAGATAAGACAGCCTGTCAAGGCCAGTCAGGGAGCTGAATGTCAGATAAACAGGATTGTTTTGGGAACAGGCAGAACTTTAATGACATCTACCTTCAGTCTGTGTCGGTCCACTTGCTTCCGAAAAAGTACAAATTAAAAATGACCACACCAATGAAACGTGCCTGAGAAAAAATCCCCAAGATCTAATCCATTCCGCCAAAAGTCTGGATTCTTGAGACATGAACCAAGCCATCATGTAAGGCAGGCAGCCTGACCAGGTCCAGATTAGCAGGAACCAGTTATCATGTATCCAATTAAATATGCGTCCTTAAGGTCCTCAGATGACATCAGAGATAGACACATCATCAAGTCTTCCAAGTCGATGAGATATCCAGCTGTGTGCATGCCAACAGGGCAAATTGACTCGCCTACAGCCTGTCTTCTTGTTGAAGAAATGTTATCAGTTGTGTTGAGGGACCAACTGACCAAATTGAAGTCCATAGTTATGATTTGGAAGATTTTGTAGAAGAGAGGCTCTCAGACAGTTTCACAGACAAGACAAAGCAAAAGCAAAGTGGAGACCGAGAGGAGACGTCCGCCCTTGAGAAGAGCAATGCCTTTTATTTATGTGTAATGCCATTTATTATGGCATTACACATAAACAACAGCAAAATTATGCTCAACACTTTGAGTAACATGCTTTTAAGCTCTGATAAAAATACATTTTGCATATGTAACATATGTAAATTACATTTTTTCTACATATTTTTAAAAATAAAACATCCTGACATCTGCTTGTGAAAAGAGCCCCCTAGTGGTCAGCCACAGTATACCATACCATACCATACCAACTTTATTTATAGAGCACTTTATGCACCCAACAGGACCAAAGTGCTGTACACAATCATAAAATACAATAATCATAAAATGGAAAGGTCAAGTGTAAAAACAGTACTAAAATAATAAAATATAAACACAATAAAACAAAGTTAAAACATCTCAGATTGCGCCAAAGGCCAAAGAAAAAAGATGGGTTTTAAGAAGAGACTTAAAAACAGCAAGTGAAGAGGCCTGTCTTATGTCCAATGGAAGGTCATTCCAGAGCTTAGGAGCTACCACAGAAAAAGCACGGTCCCCTCTAAGCTTGTACTTTGTCTTCGGGACCCTCAGAAACAACTGGTGTTTGGGTGTGCACCTGTCACCTCGCCAACTTGGGCGGGAGCGATGAACAGGAAACGGGGGCGTGGAAGGGACAAAGTACCTACTACCACTCGTCTTTTGCTTTATTGGGCCGAGCTGAGAGATAATCAACTAGTTTCACTCAGAAAGAAAGTCAAGCCCAAATGAGCAACTTCACGTTCAAAACAAGCCCCAAAAAAACATGACTCACAAGATTTACAAGTGACTTTAGAAAAAAAACAAGACCAAAGTCACTTATAATAAGCAGACTTGGCAACTATGACGTCCAGCCCTGTATGTAAAAAGAGCAATCTCCAAGTTTCACAATGATGCCAAACATACGTATATGAAGGGATTTCCCGGTGCTGTGGCAGCCAGCATAGTAAAACGGGCAATTTCAAAGGAAGTTATGAGGTTTTTAAAACAAAGGATTATTTCTAAAGACGTACCTGTAGATTAAAAAGTTTATATGAGACGTGTCTCATCAAACCGAGGATTGTTGTGCAGTGCGATTAAAGCAGCTGTTGCGCATTGGCTGAAAAATGTGCATCTTATCTGAATATTGACGACTAAATATCTGTGAGTCTCTTGAATAAAAAGTCCAACATTTAATCCTAAAGAAAGCTTTGAAGCACTTTTCTAAACAGTTCCGACAAATAACGTAATTTTGAGCAGAAAAGCCCTGAATTGCTACTTTCCCTGAGCGCTAGAGAAGCTACTCTCAATACCAGCTGATATCCAAATATGGTTTGATATTTCAAATTATATCAAGAAATCCTCATTAGAATATTCTAAAAAAAATAGGATTCAGGCAGATTTTAAGGGGTACTCAAGGATAGCTGCATAAATCAAGCCATTTTCTGGAACAGTTCATGATATCAGAATTATTGGAGTATTAAAATGAAACATTAAAAGCCAGGAATCTGAAAATGTTCGACCAAAATATGTTTATCTGTTTTGATGTGATGGATCGAATGTTTTATTTTAGCTGCATGGATCACTAGATGGTGTCTTTATGGACTAATTTTTATGTGAATCTCATTTACTGCTACAATCAATATTAGTGTGCATGACAAGCACATTATGGAGATCCTGTGTCGTCCCTCTTAACTACAGGTAGTCCCCGACTTACGAGCGCTCTTACATACGAGGTTCCGGACTTACGAGCTGGCGACTTTTTGGTAAAAACGCAAAAAATACCGAGTTTTTCTTTGTTTTTTCACCACAGTTCATTAGCTAAACATGTGGACACACGTTTCCGATCATTTTTATGCACTCATAAGCAGTTTTTCGATGAAAAACGAGTGTTTGTAGTTGCGCTAGCAAAACCGTTCCAACTTACGAGCGAAAATCCGGACTTACGAGAACATGTGCTTCGTGTTCCGACGTACGAATTTCCGGTTTACGAGCAACTCATAAGTACGGAACTCGCTCGTAAGTCGGGGACTACCTGTACTCTTGCTCACTTGATCCTATTACAACTACCCGGTATTCAAATATTTGCTGATTTTTGTTTCTTGTACTATTTTTGCTTCTTGAAATATTACGCTTCATTAGGATAGATTGGGAAATTTTCAGCAGCTTGAATTTGGTCCAATATTGCCACTAAGTGACAACTTTATAACGACGTTCAAGAGACTTAAAAGATCTCCAGTCAGTAAATATTATAATATTATAATATAATATCTCTTCTAATCCAGTTCTGGCCAATTTCTGATCTGCCACTGCTCTGTTTTAGCAACATTATTTAAAGCAAAATGCAGTGATTGTGATTTTAACGGACCCAATCATCATGATAGATAACAGCTGCGCGTCATCGTTGACTAACACTACACAAGCAAACCTTGCAGTGTTTGCAGTGAGTGCTTGGTGTGGGGGCACTTGCTTACAATCTAGGCAATGTGGTGGAAAATGAAAAAAATTAAACGTACCGGTACTTAATTAGTACTTAAATAACTAATAGGTGTTTCAACTCAGCTTTTACAACCATTTATATCAGCTAACAAAAAGTTTGAAGGCTGTCACTACATAAATCAGATCACACAGTTGTCAGCGTATCATCATGTTTAGATCATGGGCACTTTTATCAGAACACGAATGAGAATAATGTACAAGAAGTGTCTGATTTGTTCTCTTGACGCAGATGGTCCCACGAATACCAGGAAGCCACGATTGAGAAGCTCATCCGCTTTCTGGAAAGAAAAGAAGACGCAGTCGACGGCCCAGACAAATCTAAAGACCAGAAAAAGAAATAAACGTTGAACAGTCTGAACACAGCTTTAATAAGTGTACTGCTGCTGTCAGCTGTCCGGAGCTCCTCCTGCTTGGCCTAACAGCATGTGATGCTAACGATGGTGTTTATAACCTCCTCACATAAACGCCAGATTATTAAAATCCATTTAAAGCTGTAGAAATACAAACGGGAGTTTCGGATTGTATATAATTAACCTTAATGTGACAGTTCAGACCTTGTGACGTGGGGTTCTGTGGGAAGGTTATGAACAAATAACATCTCACCTGTTGTAGACAGCTCTTAGACGCCATGTTACAAACCGTTACACCGATGTTGGGTTCACATTAAATAGTTGAATTAAAGGTTAAAGGTGCTATGTGTAACTTTCTGTAGAGCGCAGAACTTAGAAATATTTTCAACAGGCAAAGCATTCTGATCCCTCCCCCTCAGAGCCATATATGGCTCTGCTCCACCTTGCTCTGCTGAAATTCAAATTCAAGCTCTGTTTTTATTGGCTGGTTAACGGCGGGTCACTCTGTGTTTTTAGTGTTTTTATAAATGCTGATAGAGAAGCAAGGGGACTATAGTTTTTTTCAGAGATTACTTTGTCTAACATCAGTCTGTCAGTAGATAGTGACAGAGTGAAGAAATATGTTAAAAATATATTGTTAGAAAAGTTACAGACTGCACTACAAAGTTACATAGTGCAGCTTTAACAAAACAGCGTTTCTGTGAGCTGTCGTGAAATATTTGAGACTTGTTTTAGGACTGCATCAGTCCACTTTGGTCCTGGTCCCACTTGGACTAGCCGTTAGCTCATCAGTCCGGTCACAAGTTCAGTTTTACTTTCAAGGTGAGGTCGCAGGTAAGATGATGACTGTTTATAAGCTCTCCACAGAAGTCCACTTGAAGAGATTTGGACTGCAGCTTTAACGCGAGTTCTAACCACGCTCAGTATCTCAGGAAAACAAGTGACCAGCCGTCGTCAATAATCATCTGTGGAGGCCCCACCCAGAGTCCTTCTGTTCATCTGTTCTTCAGTGTCTAATAAATAAAGTGGTCTCTGGTCTGACTCAGCTGATTTTGTTGTGATAAAAAAAAAATATATATATATATATATATATATAAATAAACTGACAGCTTGATGCGAGCTGCCTTCAAAAATCTAAATCTAAATGGGCTAACTGGTAGAGCTGCTGCCTCTCAGCGAGAAGGTTGCCGGTTCAAATCCAGGTCCAGGGCCTTTCTGGGTGGAGTTTGCATGTTCTCCCCGTGCATGCGTGGGTTTCCTCCGGGTACTCCGGTTTCCTCCCACAGACCAAAAAAACATGCTTGTTAGGCTGATTGGTGACTCTAAATTGACCCTAGGTGTGAGTGTGAGAGTGGATGGTTGTTTGGTGTGAGTGAGACAGGTCCCTCTTGTAAATGAGTCCCCATGACTCAACGAGGCTAGCCTGTATAAATAAAGGTTGAATGTGAAGGGAACATGAGGGAGACCCTATATTGTGTCTTTAAACACATATAGTGCCACCCAGATGTAACTAAAGGATTTTAACAGGGGTCAGTATTAAGCTGACCTCTTTATCCTTAATTAATTTACTTATTCAGATTGAATAGTAATTTCACGGATTCTTTTCTTTTTCAGTTTACCCAATATTTCTGTGATCTTTATGATGGATAAATAAATAAAGCCATAAAGTGACAATGGACACGTTAACTTAGTTGGTATGCCAAAGACACTACCATTTATTCAAAATAAATCACTGGATGTAATTCACAGGAAACGTTAAACTTATGTTGGCACAGCAGGACTGGACCATTTATTTAACATAATTGTAAATTACATCACACATTTGTACATGATTGGTTGATTATTTTTCCTATAATTAACTTCAGCACAGATGAAATATAGGAACAACAGAACAGTGAAGGATGATATTTTACTCATTTCTGTAGGTACATTAACTTAGTTTCTGGCTTAGGAAGATAAAGGTTTAGGAGGAGAAAATGGAGGAAGAAAAGTTAAGAGTCAGGGAGTTATCTTGATGTGTTTAACCAGAAGCATGGCAGCTCTCCGGCTGAACTCGGCTACACGTTGGTACCCTTGGTAAAGCATATGACGACTTGTTACCTTGTGAAGATGGTCAGTCCCCAGTTGGTCCAACTGGTCAGTTCGTTTACCGTTCTCAGCGTCTCCAGACGTGTGCCTTGACTCGAACCGAAAGTAACGGCAGCTCCTGGTGTTTTCAAGATAAGACGTTCCTTAAAGGAATGTCAATAAAAGAGAGCTTTTCAGCTGTTGAAGATGACTTATAACTTGACAAGTTATAAGCCTTTAACTGAATGACGTGGTCATTAGCGTGTTGACCAGACGATCATCAGTTCTTTGGGGAACCTCATCATGGCATTGAGGTCCTCAGCAAACTCAACAGTTCCAGCAACATCTTAGAACTTAAAAAAAAAATCATGAGAGGAGTGAGACTTGTGTATTTTTCATTGGTCCACTTGTTATCACTATTCAAGGTGAAAGCCAGCAGCAGAGAGAAATGTTTAGGAAAAAACAGAGTAAGCTGGAGCCCTTCTCACGAAAAACAACAGATTAACTGTCTTCTGACTTTCTAAACAAAACCGTCGGGCCTCTGTGACCCGAGACCTCTCAACTTTAACATAGCAGTGTGACACAGTAATACTCCATATTAAAAGAATAACAGCATATAACATATATCATGAAAATGGCAAAAGTTATTCTTTTGATCACATTAGAATAAAATCAAAGATAGAAATAGTCTCTTTTGGTGACTATATTCTCAGATTACAACTAATGGAATCATTTTGTGGTAAATGTCTTGCTTTACTGAGAGGTCAGTAAAGGTCATCTCTGGAACAGTTCAAAAGTACACAGGTGTATCAAAGTGGACACGGTCATGCCCACTACAAATGAATGAAAAAATCCAGAGCTAACACTACCGGTAATAAAACTGGCTTCTGTTGCACAGATTGATGTTTCTGCAACATAGCCTTTAAAATTAACATTTATTAGAGATGACTCGTAATTTTCCTGATCAGTTTTGCTGTATTGACTTTATCTGGTAAATAAACAGCAAACTGTTCACAAAAACATTTATTTAATCTTTTATAAGCCATTGGAAGTTGTTTTAATAAAACTTGTTCAGGTGATTTTTGTTCCTGATCTTTATTTACTGCTGAGAGCCTCTAAAAACTACAACATGTTTTTCTGATAAATGTTTGCTGCATGTGTTGGAAACTTAAATATCAAACAGAGAGGAGTTCTTCGTATTAATCCAGTTTTATGCAAAATTTAACAAACATCTCATTTCAGCGGTAATTTATAAAACGATAATTTACAAAATGATGCGACTTATTAGAAAACAGACACTTGTTTTAAAGTTTTTTTTTTGTAGACAATTCTCAGCAAATGTCTCATAAAATCCATCAATAGAGAAAAAATATGATTTTTTTAAATCAAAGTGCATGTGACTGATAAACGACGTGTAAAAAAGAGTCCATTGTTAGCTTGCTGCTGAAGTTAAAATGAACATTAAAATGATTAAAGTTTAGATTAAAACAGTCTAAAACAAAGCTCAGTCTTTAGGAACTCCTTTCTGATGGAACAACAGTTCAGAGTCTGAGACAAAAGGTTTAGCGGTGGAACGAGTCCTGAGGTGGTTCTGTCGTTCTTCAATCTTGATCGTTTTAGTGTCCCTGGATGGAAGAATCCCTTTTTGCTCCGCACCTTTCCTCATAAACGTTAAAAAAAAGTCTTCTCCGTCAGGACTCTGAGGGGTCTCTGAGCTCTCTCCTCTGGTCAAAACACTGCAGAGCCCTAAAAAGACGAATAAACAAGATTCACGTGTTTTTATGCTGATGCCTCCCCCTTCAACTGTGTAAGGCAGACAAAACAAAGCCTCACCCGATGATTCCAGCAGGGATGAAGAGGACGACGGCAGCAAAAAGGAAGGGGAAGCCCTTCATGAAGTGCAGGGTGGCAGGGTAGAGCGAGTTAAAGAGGCTGCTGCCCACCAGGTAACACAAGCCCTCCACACAGGCCACAGAGGCAAACAGGGCACCTGCAGACAGAAAACACAAACATGTTCACACACAACCTGCGGGACACGAGTTCTGCAGCTAAGTGGACTTGGAGCGGGCTCGGCTCCAGATGTGCATTAAACATCTGGTCAGGAGGATCAGCTCACCTTGCTCTGATGGGTCCACCAACTTGGACAACTTTGACCTGAGGACAGGAGTCACAGCCATGAAGAGGAAACACAAACCGTAACCTGGAAGAAATAAACACAATATGTGTTTGCATCACTCACATTCAGTCAACATCTATTTAGACAGGTTGATCCCACTGAGCCTCGAGGACTCTTAGAGACCTGGTTTCAACAAAGAATGATGACAACAGCAACAATAGACTTTCCTTGGACAATCAACAATAGACAATCATAAGAGAGAAATACAGTTTTTTTTAAACAAGTTAAAAAAAGATGTCAAAGTAGCAAAACAGACAGATTATAAGACAAATGTAGAAAACAAAAAAACAGGAACATGTCTGCATTGGTTTTTGCCAGGATTCCAACAGATTCTTAAAGCCATTTAGAGAAGTCAAGGTCGAGATCTTCAGATCTTTTTGTAAGATATTCCAGGAAGCAGGAGCGGAGTAGGAGAAGGCCCTTAAAGTTCAAGTATCACATGCGGTACATGAGGTGGAACGAAGGCCTGGAGTTCTTTAAAGGAACGCACATCGCACGCAAGGGCGTAGATTTCATCTCATTATTGGGGGGGACCATAAATAGGGACATTTTTTAAGAGCAATTTTGGGGGGGTCGGCAAAGTTACAGTGAAATGTAATGCAAAATGTACAGAGGGAAGTTCATCCAAACTGCATGCATATACTATGCAGAATAATCAGCAATAATATTGATTTAAATGGCATGTGTTTAGTAGTCTTAATACTACTATTAACCAGTACAATAGTGACACTCATTACTCTTGTAAAAAAAATAATTTGTTCAATCTTTGCCACTTGTCAAAATGACAAGTGGCAAAATGAGAATTTTGCAAAATAGGTCCCCTCTAAATATTGTTTAAATTTCAGTTTGGCTTGTATTCATAGATTGCTGTGGTCAGTGTCACTGATAATCTGGTACCACACCTTCCCAAAATCTTAAAGCTTAAAAAGAAAACAGTTTTCAAGGAGAAGAAATACTTTAATGCAGGGGTCACCAAACTTTTTGAGACTGAGAGCTACTTCAGTGGGACCAAGAGGCACAAAGGTCCACTTGTTCGTTCCAAACAAATTTGCATGGTTCAACTTTAATTATAGTATTAATAATAATACATTTACATACATGTGAATATATGACTGCCTGATCACATCTGATCTGGTCTGTATTATTAAAGACTCCACACAATGATTTAGCTTGGTAAATATGATCAATTATTATTGATATTAGTGATTAGAACTCTCAATCAAGAACTTGAGTCCTCAGTTTGAATAATGTTTTGGCTCTTCTGTGCAAATGTAAATTGTTCTTAGCTTTGACTGGGAGTGTGGATGATTGTTTGTCTCTTTGTCTGTCTCTGTGATGGACTGGAGACCTGTCCTGGGTGTCCCCTACCATCACACAAAAGCAGCTGAGATTGGTCCAGTCCTAAACAAGGGGTCATAATGGATTACTTATTAACTGATATTTAAACATAAAACACTATTTCTTTTATGTTCAACTCAATCTGTAACATTTGAAATTCATTGTATTTTATAAATATTTTATTAACTGTTTTGTAGAAATGAACACGTTTGTAACATTCATTCAAAATATGCCTTTTACTATTAACAAATCTAGCATTTTTTAAGAACCTATTAAGAATAAAATCTTCCAGTTGCAGATACAAAATATCAATAATGTAATATAATAAACAGTGACATTTTTAATTAATCATGTGACATAAGTATTGATCCTCAACATTTTTTATAATATTTATAAGCCCTTTAAAACAACCACAGCTGCAAAAAAGTGCTACACATATAAAATCATTTTAACTAATCATCACATCTTTTCTACTCTTTTTATTAATTATCTTTCACATATTTTACCATTACTTCTTTCAAGAGCTCCACACCTGAAAATATGATGAATGTGAATCCATCCTGCTCAAAGCTGCGCTGACATTCTTCTGTCTGTTGTGAGCCACCAGGGAGCTAGTTAGCATTGAAGCTAGCGTGTTAGCTGATGAAGTGTCGCTCCTCGTTGCGTTTTGCTGTTTCTACAGCCACTAATGAGACACAGACACACGTCTTTCAACACTGTGAAAGACCTTTTCCTCCCAGTCACTGTCACCAATGTTTTAAGTAGCTACTTACTGGAAGTTAATAGTTTGTGCTGCAGCTCACTCCCACCCAGCGGCTCAGCGCGAGCCTGTGACTCTGGTGCTGTTGTTGTTCCTTGTAAACATTGGACTAAACCATTTGCCAACAGAGAAGGGGGGGTGGCAAATTTTCCTCTTTTTTTTTCTTAGAATAATGGCGGATTTCTCTCTTTTTTTACCTTTTTATATTGATATTGTTTAAAGACACAGTTTCCTTTATTGAATTATTGGGGGGGACAGATCTATATTTCCCCAAGATTAGGGGGGTCCGGACCCCCCCGACCCCCCCAGGATTTACGCCTATGATCGCACGCCACCTTCAAGAGGAGATAGACCAAGATCAACTTGAGGTGAGAAATTATGGAGCTGTAGCCGTTTTGGTCAAACCTAGAACGTACCAAGATCTCAAGTTCAAGTCAACTTTATCGTCACATCACATGTGGTACATGAGGTGGAACGAGATTATCCCAGTTACATCCAAAATGGCAAAAGATAAAGTATAAAAAGAAACAGTATGGATGTACGCTAAACCAGAGGTGTCAAACCCACTTACCAAAGGGGGGCCAAAATTAAAACCTTTTTCAAACTAAGGGCCGGTTTCAGACTCTGCATTAACTCAAATCAGATACTCAACATCTTTTCTTTGTTGCAGGTTCCTCAACAAGAATTTGACTGGTCTCATTTGACGTTCTCTGTTGCAATTCTGACATCATAATCAAAGATTACTGAAAAAAAAATACAAAAGTATTTTATATTTAAAATAACATCTTGGGGGCCAGAAAAGATGTCAACAAGGGCCACATTTGGCCCCCGGGCCTTGAGTTTGACATATACCGGTATGCTCTAAACAAACACCTAACGGTACGCTAAAAGATCTAAGATAGGTGGAGAGTCAGCCTCCCCACCATCAAATGGTAAATGGAGCTTATTTATATAGCGCTTTCCAGCCCCCTATGAGGGGCCCCAAAGCGCTTTACAATACCAACCATCCACCCATTCATACACATATTCATACACCGATAGCGGCAGACTGCCATGCAAGGCGCCATCCAGTCCTACCGGGAGCAACTCGGGGTTAAGTGTCTTGCCCAGGGACACAACGACACATGGTGTGGGGAACCGGGATTCGAACCGCCAACCTTCCGATCGGGGGACGACTGCCATTACCACTACGCCACGACCGCCCCACGACACCTCCAGATGCAGGAAGAGGGCACCTGCATCATGAAGGACCCCACACACCCAGCACACACACTTTTTGTCCTGCTCCCCTCAGAAAGGAGGCTGAGGAGTATTAAGCGCAGAACCGTCAGGCTGAGGAACAGCTTCTACCCTGAAGCTGTTAAGACTCATAAATCTCTAACCAGAAAAATCACAACAGAAAAAATCACTGTAATGCCATTTAGTTGCTGATGTGTGCTGCTGACTATCCATGCTGCTGATCTCATGCTGCTGATTTATTTCATGTTGCTGTGTTCATTTGTCCTAATCTGCTCACAAACTCATGTTCTTGCTGCTGTTGTTTTGGCGCATTGCTTTTGTACTATTGTGCTTAGTGTATTCTTAGTTTAGTGAATGTGTAGACCTATATTCTTAGTTCATGTCTCGGATCTTACTACTGTTTTTCTTTACAATTTGTGTTTTTGTTGGACGTAACTGGGACCCTGTGTACATACCGTCATTTCGTTATACCTCATGTGATGTGAATGACAATAAAAATCCTTGAATCTTGAATCTAAACACTAATAATGTAAACAATACAGCATAACAACAGCAGCTAAATTCTTAAGTAATGTTGCAGGGAGTCACACTCACACTACAGGATGTGTTATCAATGACTCTCAGCTACTACCACACCAGATTTGTGCTCGGTGTCTGTAAAATCCACTCATTTGTAGATACAGCCGATGATTACTGTACAGTATTTCCTGAATATTACCAGAAGCTCTGTGGTTTTAAAGTCGATTCTACTTTTATGAGAAAGTTTTATTGAGTATTTTTTTAATTTTCACCTTCATCTGTTGGTTTGGATTGTTAACATGCTAAAACAGGAACAAACTCTCGGGTAGTGCTGGGCGATATGACGATATATATCGCGGGGATGACAGAAACATGTCTATCGTGCTACTTGCCTTCTATCGTCTATATCGTTTATAAAATAATTTTATTAATTATTCATGCAAATAAATAAAGTAGGTTACGATGAAATGTATTGGTGTTGTCACTTTGTCACTCAGTTTATATATGTGATAAATAAGAATAAAAAAATAACTTTCGCAAAGAAGCTTCATATTGTGGTTTTGCGACATGACGGCGCTGCTTTATGTTTGACGCACGCGCGGGTTTGCGACACATGCTTTACGTTGTTAAACTCGAGAGCAATGGAGACACAGGGGCATGAAGCCGGTGTCACAACAAGGAGAAACAGCTGCACAGGCAGCCCAAGAAGAACTTTTACCAAAAAGAGGGGGAACGTCTGTTATTTGGGTACATTTTGGATTCAAGAAGTCTGACACGGAGCAGAAAACGGTAATCTGCAAACTTTGTCACAAGGCCGTTCCCTCGCCTGACGCCAACACAACCAAACCACAACACAAACCAAATACTAAATTAATTGTGGTATATCGTGATATATATCGTTATTGCAATATAAAAAAGTCCATATCGTGATATATGATTTTTTCCATATCGCCCAGCACTACTCTCGGGTATTGTCAGGATGTGCAGCAGAACTGCTGGTATAGCTCTACAGAACCTCACTGACCTACACAAGACGAGGTCCATGAACAAGGCCAGGCTGATTCTGGCAGATCCTGATCATCCACTCCATGGTGAGTTCAGGTTGCTTCCATCTGGACGCAGGTATCTGCAGCCCGGATGTAGAACCAACAGACTGAAAAACTCATTCATCCCTCAGGTTTCTCAATGAACAGTGATGATTTCTGTTCTATTATTTTAATGTCTTAATGTTTTGTCTAGTATGAATGTTTTATGTGCCTACTGACTGTGAAACTAATTGCTCCTTGGCGATAATAAAGATTCTTGAACTTGAACGTAGCATTCAAATTTACCCAGTGGTTTATGAGACATTTTGCTAACAGACAGAGTTGACAGCGCATAGTTAATAGCCAAATTTTAACCAAAGATCTTGTTCAGTCTGTTAGTGCTCCGACTACGTGCTGGGGATCAGTCTCAGCAACTACCACACCAACCTTCAGGTTTGTGAAGTTAACAAGAGTTAAAGCCACCTCTGTGTTTGCTCAGGTTGATCTGTTGTGACTAGGCCTGTCACAATAACATTTTGCTGGGCGATTAATTGTCTCAGAAATTATTGCGATAAACGATAATATTGTTTGAAATTTGACAATTAGTAATTATTGTCTTACCTTTTCCTGACCACCGGATGGCAGTATAAGACTGTTTGAACTGAAGGATTGATAGTGAGGGAGCGAGAAGCGTGTATCTTTAGGAAAAATGGGAGGGAGGCCCCTTGACGTGACATGGGCTGTCTCTCCTTCCTGTTTTCAGTTTTCAAAATGGCGGACGCTTCATGTGATTTGAGCTCTCTAGCATAGCATTTTTCACATAAAGCTTTTAATAAAATAAAAATAAAAAATCAGTAAACAAGTTCTCAGCTTCTTTTTGCAGGAAAAAAACTTTTGAGAAGAAGACACGGGTTTCAACCGTGAATTTTGGAGCTTCGACAAGACAGAGGTTTTTTCCCCCAAGGTCGGCCTGTTAGCTTAGCTCGTAGCTTAGCTCCTCAGCTTAGCTGCTTTTAATGATCCAAAAACACTATTTTGGATGGTTAAAATAGATTTTAAAGAGAAAAGAGAAAAGGAGCAGTCAGTGAACACCAGAGTTGAGCCTTTTGTCATCCAGTGTCTTCAGTAGAAAGAGAGACTTGAAGAAACAATAAAGCCGATAAATGAAAACGAGGTTGATAATTTTCATTTATCATGTGATTAATTGATTTAATGTTTATCGCGACAGGCCTAGTTGTGACGGCCATCTTGAATCGAGTTGACTACTAAACTTGACCACGATGACGGAGTCTCATTAAAGGTCGTCCAGTGGAACATGAGATATTTGGCAACACGCTCACACACATACATGCAAAAACATTATCTCCCACTTTTGAAAGCTGAACTGTTTAAGCTTCTCCGTCTATCACCTGCTGTGTGACGAACACAGGACTGGGACGTCTGTGTGATCACAGAATAATGTACGGGTGGCAACTGTCAGAGCACGTACCGTGAACGAGCTCGTCTCACCTGTGAACATGAGCGGAGTGGTGTCAGCGACAGAAAACACCACCAGTCCCAGTACGTTTGAGGCCAGACCCACGAGAGCCACCCAGGAGTCCTCCAGGCAGCGCTGCATGACCTTCAGCCCCAGCAGACTGCTCAGGTAAGCCAGGTGCTGCGCCGCCGACCCATAGCCGATGAGGGCCGGGCCCCAGCACAGCGGGGAGCTCAGCTCGTACAGCACGTACAGCTCCCTGCTGCCCTGGTGAACCGACACCACCAGGAAGAAGCACAGAGTGTAGAGCCACAGCTTGCATCGGTGAAACCGCCCGCCTCCACCGCCCGTCGAGTACAGCTTCCACACGGCTTTATGGTGGCGAGTGCTGAGGAGCTTGGCGCTCGGGTCTGGATGGACGGACTCACGAACGAAGAGGTAGGCGTACAGAGCTGAGGCCAAGTTGGTGGCCAGGACCAGCCAGAAAGGGTTGATGTAGCTGAGATGATAAGAATGTTCATGAATGATTTTTATTACTTCTAATCCAAATGCTCACAGTAAACGTTCCTAACCCTTGTGCCCGCCTCCACTGGCCTCCGATGATGCTGGCGAACATCCCCGACACACCCAGGCAGGCTTCTAGAACCGCCACCCTGAAGGTGCGGGACCTCTTGTCGCTGACGTCGGCCACGTAGGCGAAGCAGCCAGCCAGCACGGCGTTGAACTCGCCCGAGAGGCCGCTCAGCAGCCGGCCCACTAAGAAGTAGACCACAGGAAGCTGGAGGTACATCACCACGAGGTAGACCCCCACCTGCAGCGCCATGCCGAGGTTGGAGAGGATGAGGACAAGTCTGCGACCTGCGACGTCGCTCCACGAACCCAAGAAGGGCACTACCATCATTCCAACCACAAAGCCCCCCAGGTTGATGTACAGGTTCCAGTGGGCCGTCAAAGTTTGCACTTCCTGGGAAAGACAAATGTACCCGGGTCAAAACCACAGACAAGTGAGCGGGAGAAGAATGTGACGACTCAGTAGGTCTGTCGCAATAAGCAATAAATCAATTAATCGCATGACAAATTAAAATTATCAATCTCATTTTCATTATTGGTTTATCGTTTCTTCGTGTCTCTTTCTAGTGAAGACACTGGAAGACAAAAGATGAAAAATGCTATACTAAAGAGCTCAAATCACAGAGCGTCCGCCATTTTGAGAACCGAAAAACAGGAAGGAGAGACAGCCCATGTCACATCAAGGGTCCTCCCTCCCATTTTTCTTAAAGAGACACGCTGCTCGCTCCCTCACTATCCATCATTCAGTTCAAACTGTCTTATACTGCCATCCAATGGTAAAAAAGGTACTACACCCGAAACAAAGTAGCCAACAATTCTTCTTGAATTTGACAATAATTACGGTACTAATTACTGTACTGTCAAATTTTAAACAATATTATAAAATAAATAAGTGTCACATTTTTGTCATCTGTGTATGTTCCCATACTTGACAGACGAAATTGGTCTCTGCATTTAACCCAACCACCACCAGGTGGTGCAGTGAGCAGCCATAGTCAGTGCTCGGGGAGCTGGGGAAAATAGATGTGCACTCAAAAGCCGTTTACGCATTGGCCGGCCCTCCCCGGCTCTCCCAGCTTCTAACCCGGGTTCGGCGTCTTCGCATTTACCTTTTCCGCCCGGGATCCACCCTTGTTCTGGAACCATCTTCACCGTGGTTCCATCGAGCCGAGCCCGACAGGGCTAGTTTCACGTCATGTACTGCTCACATTTGATTCGTTGTTTGCAGCAGGGGCGGGACTCATTCAAACAACCTCAGCGCGAGGGTTGAATTTCATTCAAATTTAACTACAGAAACGAGAAACCCCTAAAACAATTGTTAGCTGAATTAGTGTTTCTGCGTTTGATTTTTGTTAATAACTGATCACAAATCAGCTTATGTTACAACGTAAATAACACGAAGCGCACACCCATTTCCGCCTTTCAGCGCGACCTGAATGTCATTAAACAGCATTAAACAATAACTAATATTGTCTAACTGTTGCGCGCAGCCAGGGTTTTAAAATATAACGAATAATCTCTAACTTTTACGTGCAGCTAAAATGTCAGGAGGAGTGATTGCTATATGAGCAAGTTGGACACCTGAAAATTCAGTCCGTCCGAATAGCACAACGAGTTAATGCGTTGTCGTTTTGACCGGGAGAAGTGGGTTCGCTTCCCGCCTGGGACAAAGTTATTTTACTTTTTTTTTTCTCTTTATTCACATTTTCTTTTAAATAAAAAGGAGTTTGTTTGGTTAACAAACCCCATGGTGTGCCGTGGCCGGGGTTCGAACCTGGGTCCTTCGGATCCCAAGTCCGATTCCCCTGCCACTAGACCATCTTGGCCCCTCGTTTATTGCAATAATTTCTGAGACAAGGGAGAAGAATGTGATGACTCAGTAGGCCTGTCGCAATAAACAATAAATCAATTAATCGCATGACAAATTAAAATTATCGACCTCATTTTCCTTATTGGCTTTATCGTTTCTTCGTGTCTCTTTCTACTGAAGACACTGGAAGATAAAAGATGAAAAATGCTATACTAAAGAGCTCAAATCACCGAGCGTCCACCATTTTGAGAACCGAAAAACAGGAAGGAGAGACAGCCCATGTCACGTCAAGGGTCCTCGCTCGCTCCCTCACTATCCATCCTTCGGTTCAAACAATCTTATACTGCCATCCAATGGTCAAAAAAAGGTACTACACTCAAAACAAAGTACAGGTAGTCCCCGACTTACGAGCGAGTTCCGTTACAACGAGGCGCTCGTAACACGGAAATCTCGTAATTTGGAACGGCCGCCACGTGTCTCGTAAGTCCGGAATTTCGCTCGTAAGTTGGAACGGTTTTGCTAGCGCGACTACGAACACTCGTTTTTCATCGAAAAACTGCTTATGAGTGCATAAAAATGATCGGAAACGTGTGTCCACATGTTTAGCTAACGAACTGTGGTGAAAAAACACAGAAAAACTCAGTATTTTTTGCGTTTTTTCCAAAAATTTGCCAGCTCGTAAGTCCGGATCCTCGTAAGTAAGAGCGCTCGTAAGTCGGGGACTACCTGTAACCAACAATTCTTCTTAAATTTGACAATAATTACTAAATTACTGTACTGTCAATTTTTAAGCAATATATTATCGTTTATTGCAATAATTTCTGAGACAATTAATCGCCCAGCAAAATGTGTTATCGTGACAGGCCTACGACTCAGAATCAGAAGTGAAGAGGAAGATTCAAACCAGTTTTAAGGCGATGAACATCAGCACAGAAGTCTGAGTGAAATGTGTGTGTTCATCAAATCCCTTCACTGTTGTTCCTCTTTGGCACAAAGACTGCGCTATGATGACTTAAATATAAATAAATGTGGATTCAGGTACCTAAAATGCAGATAAATGCAGTTTCCAAAGATTTGCACTCATCTGTTCATCCCAGAACAGTTTGTTTTAAACGTGTTTTTAATGTGTAATAAACATAAATCTGCTTGTAATGTATTCAGATGTGTCTTCATGTTTCTCTTTTTAGTGATCTGAACTAAACCTTCTATCCCAAACCTGAAGGCAAAACAGCACTTTGGTGTCTTCTGAGCCAAATAAATAAATAAATAAAAACATTTGGTAGAGACGAGCACGTGTCTTTAACTTGTAATACAAAACATCACCTTTATTGTCTGCAGCCCTGTTCTTATGTTGTGTGTAAAAGTTTAAAACTGGATGTTGGAGGTTGATAAGGAAACGACAGCAGATCTCAGATCAGTTATGGAGTCCAGATGTGTACAGATGTGTCTCCCACCTTCTGCAGCGGGTCCGGAGGAGCCGAGCTGTTCCCGCACTGCGAACTCCTGGAGCCATTGTAGCCGAGGTCCTGGCTGATGCGGTCCCACAGGTACTGCGTGGACAGAGGGGTCTGCAGGGCCACGGAGAACATGGAGAGGAACAGCACGGGCTCCACGGACACGGGGCAGCAGCGTGATGTTCCCGCGGCGCCAGACTCAGAGTCGGTCTGGTCCTCGGACGATGCTGCGCTGACATGTCCCGGGAGGATCGCTGCGGTGTCCCGCTCGTCCATGTCTGAGCGACTCCGGGCACCTGGTGCCTGCCTCCACTGTGGATAATATCTCTGGATTAGAAACCAATGCGTGCGCAACTTCCGGTCCGACACCGGAAGTATTGGTGATATTCATTCAGCGTCTCCAGACAGCTGTACAGAGCGCACACATCAGCACCTGCTACATTTCAGACAGAATAAATAAAGATCGCTGTAAAAAAATAAATTAAAATACAAAGAGAGAAGGGTTTGATGTTATTCACATTATACGTCACGTTTCAAAACAACGGGCTAATTTGTCAAAATAACAGCAATCAAAACGTCAAAAAGGCAGTTCAATAATAAAAAATAGATGTACAGTAGATGGATGGATGAATGGATCAGGGACGTGCAGAGCCCACTAAAGGGGCAGGTGCTCAGAAAAAAAAGGGGCACATCTAACCACATTTTAGGACAGAATATTAACAAAGTCACATAGCTTTCAGAGTTTAATAAACAACGATAAATTACAAAATTGAAAAACAAGGGCACAGTGCAACTTTTTAGTGTACTGTAATCTATAAAATTATGAAAATGGGACCTCTTCTATGGAGTTCAATTTGTTTCACAATTATTCTATTAAAAAAAACTAACCTCAATTACATAAAATAAAATTGTGATCAAGACATTTTGAATTGTAATTTTTTTAACAAATAAAAGTTTTGCTTAAAAAAACTTTTTAAAATTAAAATCACAAATTTTTGTGTCATGAAGTGAAATAATTATTTGCGCATGTCAGAAATCTTTGCTTGCTATTCTAAGTTTTTGTTTGTCATTCAAAGTTTTGCTTGCGATTCTCACATGACGTCGTGGGCAGAGCCTAAAATAGCAACAACAACAAAAAGATTTCTGATGTGTGCAAATAAAAGTTTATGTTTTGCAAATAACTTTTTAAGTTCACGAGAGAAAAATTAGTTATTTAATTTAAAGTTTTTTTTAAGTTTTTATTTAAAAAAAAAGAAGAAATTGTTACAATTCCAAAAGTTTTGATTACAATTTTATTTTACTTAACTGAGGTTAGTTTTTTTTTCATTGAATAATTGTGAAACAAATTTAACTCCATACTCTGCGAACCAGACCCTAAACTTACTTAAAGTCTGGATCGAGTTTTTTCCCCTTCATTTGTACGCTTTTATTGGACAGGAGCAACTTGATTGGTTATTACATACATTATATATATTATGGTAGTTCAGGGTGAGTTATTTTTAATTCTAAATGAATATTCTTGTTGGACTTTTATTTAAGTGCTATTCTCCTTCAAGATACATTTACCTAACGCTAGAATAAATGCAATGTACATTATGCAGCAAAGGAAGTTAGAAGATCGGACATATATCCATTATGGAGAGATGATAGGTTTTGGACGGGCAATGTGCTCCCTATTGCATAAGCCAGGGATGTCAAAGTCAAATACATGGAGGGCCAAAAAAACAAATTTGCTACAAGCCAAGGGACGGACTGGTTCAATGTTTATTATAAGGGGGTGATATAAGAATTTTTTTCTTCTTTCTGCACTCTTTTCATTCAATGTTTTCTTTTTGATTAATTTGTTTTATTTTATCTCTTTTAAATGAATGAATCTTCTTCTTTCTGCTTTTCCCTTTTGAGGGGTCGCCACAGTGAGTCATCCTCCTCCACCTCACTCTGTCCTCTGCATCCTCTGTCCTCACTCCAACTACCTTCATGTCCTCTCTAACTGCATCCATATATCTCCTCTTTGTCTTTTTCCTGGCAGCTGCATTTCTAACATCCTTCTACCAATATACCCACTGTCCCTCCTCTGGACATGTCCAATCCATCTCAGTGTGTCCTCCCTAACTTTATCTCCCAGTTGTTCAACATGTGCTGTACCTCTGATGATCTCATTCCTGATCTTATCCATCCTTGTCACTCCTAAGGAGAACCTCAACATCTTCATTTCTGCCACTTCCAGTTCTTTCTCCTGTCTTTTTGTCAATGACACCTTCTCCAGACCATACAATATAGCTGTCTTGTAAACTTTTCCTTTGACCTTTGCTGACACCTTTTTGTCACAAATCACTCCTGAAACTTTTTTCCATCCACTCCATCCTGCTTGGACTCGTTTTCACCTCTTTACCACATTTCCCATTTTCCTGGACAGTGGAACCCAAGTACTTGAAGCACTTGAAGCACTTTGAGATTTTCATTAATGAAAAGTGCGTTATAAATTGAATTCATTATTATTATTATTATTGAAGTCCTGCATCTTTGTGACCTCTGCTCCTTGTAGCCTCACTGTTCCACTGGCATCCCTCTCATTCACACACATGTACTCTGTCTTATTACTTCTTTTAAATGAATGAATGGATTAAATAAAATATTAAATAGCTTTACATCTGCTAAGTTCTTGGCATAAATCAACACAGACATGTTCCCGATTTTAGTACTGTATTTTACATTGTTTTATAATGTAGCTGTTTATGTTTTTTTAACACAGTTTTCTTGTGATTTTTAATTAATATGCTTTTTTATGATTGTTGGCTGCAAGTATCAAGCTGCAAAATCCTTCATTTTCTACAGCTGATAGCTGTTGGTCATTAATTATGATGAAGTTTAACAACTTATCGGTGAACATTTGAGCTCCGTGGCTTCAGCAGTGTGTTTTTATTTTTCAATCCGGGGCGGGCGTTCTGATTTTGGTCAGCCGCTCTCAGCCTGTCCCTCCTACGAGACGGTCAGACAGCGGGTCGGACTGGATGCAGCTGGCCGCGGTCGGTCTCCCTGTTTCGGTTCAGCGAGAGTGGCGTCCCGCTGAAGCCCCGGAGCACAAATGTCCAATATAAAACTAACTTGACCGCGGTTTATTGTGGCGCTATTGCTTTACAGACATTGCACTTTGCTGTCTTGCTGTGTTTAGTGTAAAATACTTCCACACAGCGGACATGTTACGATGAAAAGTTGGCTAGCTGTTAACTAAAGTGCTACTCACTCATTCCACATGCTGTAGCTGGCTGTAAAATGAAAGGGATTTCCTGAATGTGA
Source organism: Garcialebias charrua (assembly GCA_038048925.1). Classification (NCBI taxonomy): domain Eukaryota; kingdom Metazoa; phylum Chordata; class Actinopteri; order Cyprinodontiformes; family Rivulidae; genus Garcialebias; species Garcialebias charrua. The sequence goes on along the minus strand of JBBPBX010024133.1, from coordinate 15,633 downwards.
GGCAGGTCTTGATGTCTATGCGCAGCATTATTACTCTGGGTTCATGAGACACGACTCCGGATCAGATTGGCCCCACCCCTACTACTACTGTTGCATTGTTTATGTTTATGTTTATTAAATTTGTTCATTTTTTTTACAAAAGAAACACAATACAAGACAATCCAATAAATGATAATGTACAAAATATAAAAAAATGAAAGGTAGCAGAAAGAAGAATAAATCGTATTATATCTGCCCCTTTTTTCAAACAATCAGATTAAACAATAATAATCTTCCACCAACAGTACAAAATTACTTACTCTTTCTAATTTTCTAACTAATACAATACACAATACGTCATTTTATATATAGTGGGGAATGTAGTGTTGGTATGTGACCGGAGGGCTTATTATGTTGTTTTTCTGGCAAAATACAAAAATAATAATAATAAAATAAAATAAATAATTTTAGTACATGTTATTATGTGTCAGAGGAGGGCTTAGAATAGGAAATTTAAATAAAAAAAAAATTTTTTTTTTTTTTTTTACCAAAAGGGCACTTGGGGGCAAGGAGAAAAAGGGGCAGGTGCTCAAGCCCCCATAGCCCCCCCCTCTGCACGTCCCTGCTCTCTCTCTCTCTCTCTCTCTCTCTCTCTCTTGGTGCAGACAAAGCAGGAACCCATGGGAGAGCAGGTTGAGCAGACCAGCAGATCATGACACCATGGAAGGACAATGCTCAATTAACGTCATGTGCAAGGACTTTCCTCTGCAGCCTCAGGAAACCAGCTCCTTCTCATGTGAAGTCAGGAACCCAACTGCCTCTTCATGTGAAAATCACAGAGACTAAATACTGATCCCTAATGAGACAACAAGAAGACACCTGTGGACAATTAAGAAGAGAATCAGGTGAGAAACAGGTGACATCCTCACATACCCTCCTCTGCACGGATGTCCCATGACATCCAAGAGAGAACACAGAGGAACAAGGATGTCACTTGACACCCCTCGAGGAAAGACGGAGGAACCAGGACTACGTCTCCAGCGCCCACAGAGGAGCGAGGAGGTACAGAACGCCCCAGGAGGAGCGCAGAAAGGGATAGATCTTCGACTCCAAAGCTCAAAGAGCGAGGAGGGGAAGCAGACTCTGGAGCCTAGAGGAAAAACCTCCAACACCCACTGAGAGCGAGTAAGGGGACAGAGGTTCGGCTCCAAAGCTCAAAGAGCGAGGAGGGGAACAGAACAGACTCCGAGGCCAAGAGGGGAAACACGGATAGAAACGGAAATCGCTTCCAATGCCCACTAAGGAGCATGGAGGAACCAGCAGCTCTACGTTACCCACAGGAAGACAGGGACTCTAGAAGCAGTTGTACTTTGTAGTAATTGAGCATTCTGTCACGATCCGCGCAGAAGCTGGACTCACTGGATGAGCTGGACGCCAGGGCCGGTTCTAGCTGGAATCTGGACTGACTGGCACCGACGGAGGAACTCAAAAGCAGGAGGACCAGATGGTTCAAAAAGACAAAAATAACAATTAGTGAACTGCACAAACATCACACAGGATAAATTGCTGAAGGAACAGCAAATACTTGCCAGACCCCCAAAGGGGACCCTTGGTGCAGACAAAGCAGGAACCCATGGGAGAGCAGGTGGAGCAGACCAGCAGATCATGACACCATGGAAGGACAATGCTCAATTAACATCATGTGCAAGGACTTTCCTCTGCAACCTCACGAAACCAGCTCCTTCTCATGTGAAGTCAGGCACCCAACTGCCTCTTCATGTGAAAATCACAGAGACTAAATACTGCTCCCTAATGAGACAACAGGAAGACACCTGTGGACAATTAAGAAGAGAATCAGGTGAGAAACAAGTGACATCCTCACAGTTCCAGTCCCCGACCCGTTGTAAACCACGGGGCCGGCAATACACAAATCAAACAAACCTGTGACACGTCCGCACTCCAGGTGGGTGCGCCGACAGAACCTGGCAACCCACCTTCCTGGCCACCAGCTCCTATTCAATGGATTCCAGTAAGTGATGGGGTGGGAGGGTGTCACAACAGAAGCCCACCGGTCAAAACCAGTGTCACACGTTCACAAAGGAAGTGGTGATGACATTGTAGCATGTGTAAACACTCAATGCAGAGCAGAAATGGCACCAAGGCTAAATCAGATTCCTCTTCCCTTTAATCGAAGGGGACTGGACTTTCTGTCACTAGCCAAACAAAAAACTGCTCAACACGGAGGACTATCTTGGACAGCTTCACATCCTCATGCTGAAACTGTCCCCTTAGCTTCAGTGGGCGAGATGCCCTGCTCAAACAATGATCCTGCAGCGTGTGACCACGCTCGCTGTACTGAATCAGTTCTGCTCTTAAACGACACCCCCCTATCAGGTGAAACACAGCTCCCCGGAGGTTCATCAGGCCCCAGGGCACTGATGAGGCCGGAGGCCAGTGAACCAGACCCAACCATGATACGGGCTGGAGTCAGGAGGTCTGCTCGTATCCAGAACTTGCACCCCCTCTGAACCATGACTCCCCACAAAAAGAGGAAAAACAGGCATTCTGTTCCGCTTTTGCCCAATAATGTCAGCAGATTGCTTCTACCTCCCAACACTCTCGGTCAGAGATGTATGGAGGTACATCTGCAGGAGGGCCCTCTCCCTAACTTGGTTGGCCGTCAAGGGGCCACAGAAATCAGGACCCTCGAGGAGGAGCTGGCTCCGCCATCTGCTCCTCTCCAGGGACCTGCCACGTCACCAGAAGGAACAGCCTCGCCGCTTAGGCTGAGAACTGTGACAAATTTCAGCTTGGTGGCTGAGAGGAACAAACTGGTGGCCTCAGGCCTGCCCAAGAACGTGGTAAATACCATCCAAAATGCCCCAGCTGTGTCAACACAGTCTCTCTATGCCCGGAAATGGCGTATTTTTGAAGCTTGGTGGATGGAAAGAAATATTATTTCTTATTCATGTGACTTGGTCAAACTCCTCACCTTTCTTCAAGACCTGCTGGAGAAAGATCGTTCTTTCTCAACCATCAAGGTGTTTTTATCAGCTATTTCAGCTTGACACGAGGGCTGGGGAAGCAGGACGCCTGGCGCGTATCCGCTCATAATAAGATTTATGAAGGGTGTGCTAAGGAAGAGACCCCCCAGCAGGATCTTGACCCCTAGATGGGATCTTAGTCTGGTCTTGGGGGCTCTCTGTGATCCCCCATTCGAACCACTGAGCGACATTAAGATAGATCTATTATCTTATAAGATCGCTCTACTCCTGGCTCTTTGCTCGACGAAATGTGTGGGTGACTTCCATGCTCTGTCAGTGCACCCAATGTGTACCAGGTTTGCCCCTGATGGGTCAAAGGTTACCCTAAGGCCTAATCCTGCGTATACCCCTAAGGTCTTGACTCTGAACCCCAGAAGTCTGGACTTTGATCTCTCTTCTTTTCCTCCTACTACTGTCCTCACTCAGGAACAGAAAAGGCTGAAGGCACTCTGCCCCGTGAGGGCTTTAAGCACTTACATGCAGAGAACAGCTGAATGAAGGGAAATAAACCAACTATTTGTGTGCTTTGCGGCCCCAGCTACTGGTAGGGCCCTATCAAAGCAACGCCTCTCACACTGGGTGACTGAGGCCATAAAAAGGGCGTACAGTAGCAAAGGTCAACAGGTGCCCTCTGGAGTCGTGCCCACTCCACTCGGGGCTTGGCCACCTCGTGGTCATTGTTCAAGGGTGTACCAGTTGCTGACATCTGTGCGGCTGCGAACTGGAGCTCTACAAATACGTTTGCAAAGCATTACAGTTTGGACCTTACTGCGTGTGATGTCACTCAGGCTGTCCTTGCTAACACACAGTAGAAAGCGGCCTTGAGATACCTATTGAATTGAGCATTTCAAGGGCGTGAATGAATTACGTTCCCATAGCATTTATGTTGCACTGAAGTGACTGACTGATAAGGGAACTGAAAGTTATGCACCAGAACTCACGTTCCCTGAAGGAAGGGAACTTTGTGCATTATACTTGGCCCTTTCCAATGCTGAAAGCTCGGTGAAGTGCTTTTTGAGGAAGTAGGATGGGCATCAGCGCCTTAAATACCCAGAGGGCAGGGTCTCTGGCGTGACGCTGACTCCCCTGCCGTAAAGGCGTGATTGTATTACTTCAGGTAATCGCGCAGAGCGCAATTTCCCATAGCATTTATGTTGCACCTCGTTCCCTTCCTTCAGGGAACATGAGTTATGGCGCATAACTTTCAGTTTTCACTGGTGTTCCAATAGTGTATTTTTTTATTTGATGACCGGGAAAATTGACGGTTATGTTTCACGTCGACATGGTATTAAAATCCCAGTTGGCGTAGACTTTTCGGTTGAGGAATGTGGTTTGGCAGCTGGGGAACTTGTTGGGTGCGAAAGTGTGAAGGCAACGTCAAGGATGAATAACGCTGTGGTTATGTTTTTGGACTCGATTGATAAGGTGAACAGCGTAGTCGAGAGGGGAATTGTTTTGAGAAATACTCAAGTTACTGTTTTCCCTTTAATGAATCCTGCTAAAAAATAATTCTGTCTAATTTGCCATCTTTCATCAGCGAGGATGTATTGCTGAAAGAATTTACGCGTCACGGTCAGATTGTGTCGGCAATGAAAATGCTACAGTCAGGTTGCAAATCAGCAAAGCTGAAACACATCGTTTCATTTAGGAGACAAGTGTTTATGATTCTCAAAAATGATATTGAGGAACTGAGCATAGTGATGAAATTTAAAGTTGACGGCTTTGACTACACTATTTTTTTTAACAACTGAAACCATGAGGTGTTTTGGATGTAATCAGGAAGGACATTCAGTTAGGAATTGCCCAGAGCATGTTTAAAAAGAGACTGTACAGGTTGATGAAACTCCAAAGCCAGGGACATCAGGAGAAACTATGAAAGGAGCTACAGAGGCCGTAGCTGAGGAGGGGACTGCTGCTGCTAGTGAAGGTGAACCGGTGGCTGATGCTGGGGATGGAGCTCCGCTGGCTGCCAGTGGAGAAGGAGCTCAAGAAATTAACGCTGGGGAGGGATTTTCAACAAGAGACCAAAAGCAATCATCTATTTCTGAACGTGACCTTGGAGATGTCAGTGCCTCTGCTGAAGGGAGTCAAGAAGGGAGTCAAATTACACAAGACGAATTACAAGAAGAAATGGATGTGGAATATTAGTTCATAGTGGAGGGAACCTGATTAGGGATGACGAAAGTGTTTTTAAACTACCAAACACTAAAAGAAAATCTCTTTCTGAGAAAAGTCTCAGTTGAAAGAAAAGAGTGAGAAAGAAAGTGATTCAGAGGCTTTATCTGATTTTGATAGCTATAGAGATTTTTCTGACTCCTCTATTCCTGATGGCCAAAGTACTAATGGTTATGGTCTAGAGCAGATTAGAAGATTTTTGGAAGTGACAAAAGGAAGACAGGATGTAAACATAGAGGATTTTTTCCTAAACAAAAAATTGTTTGTTGACTCAGCTAAATGGTTGATGTGACAAATGACTTCTGATGGTTCAAGGGACACTGAAGTTTACAGACTCCGAAAACTGGTACAAAAAGCCAGAGCTCAAATTTTGTGAGTCACATGAAAGTTGTTTTCTTCTTTCTTCTTCTTTTTCTTTGTTTCCCTTTTTGTGTGAATATGAGTAGATTTAAAATTGCATCTTTAAACCTTAATGGTGCAAGGGATGTGAAAAAAAGGGCTGTGTATTTTGGTCTTTTAAAATCCAAATGCATTGATATAGCTTTCGCTCAAGAAACTCATAACGATGTTGATAACGAGATTGATTGGAAGAAAGAATGGGATGGAAATCTTGTTTTGAGTCATAAAACTTCGCTAAGCGCTGGAGTTGCTATTCTTTTTCCAAGAAACTTTCTTCCAGTTTCCATTGAAACTGAAGATGTTGTAACTGGAAGGTTGTTAAAAGTTATTGTTAAGTATGAAAATACAAATTTAATTTTATTGAATGTATATGCTCCTGTGAATCCAAGTGAACGTTGTGGTTTCTTAGAAAAGTTAGCAGTCACACTATTAAATTGTGTGTCAACAGATTATTTAATTTTGGGAGGTGATTTTAATTGCACAATAGAGGATTTAGCTAGGAATCATTTGGAGCCACATATACAGTCAAGGAGAAAATTGAAGTGCATTCTTGAAACTTATGATTTAGCTGACGTGTGGCGGGCTAAAATGGAAAGATAAGGTGATATTCATGGGCTCATTGCAAAGAGAATTGTATTGCTTTGGCAAGATTAGATCGGTTTTACTGTTTTGGGTATCATTTACAAATATTTAAATCATGCACCTTATGTCCAATGGGCTTTTCTGATCATTGTATGATTATAGGGAGTGTGTTTATTAATAATTTAAGACCTAAAAGTGCATACTGTATTGGCATTTCAACACTGCTTTGTTAAATGATAATTGTTTTAAAAAAGGATTTTCATTTTTTTGGAAGCAGTGGAGATCCTTGAAACGTCAATTTACGTCTGTACAGCGGTGGTGGGATGTCGGCAATGTTCCCTCTAAGCTGCGCGCATGCGCAATTGCGCATTGCTCGCACATTCTCTGCGCACAATAAAATCTATGCAGTGCATAAGATCCAACGTACTGTAAACTGAATGTTGCAGTATGTCCTGCAGCCTTTGAATGCAGCACACAAAACCCGGGATCTGATTGGTCTGGTGCTGCTGCTTGCCCTTATTTGGTTCACTCCACATCATTTTCTTTCCGGTTCAGACCTCCAGTGGTGGGCAACGCTAATCCAAAAATTAGTTCCGCTATTTCTAAAGCACTAATTAATTTATTTAGGTCCGCAATTTCAAAAGCACTAATGTCTTATGAAAATTAGGGGAAGCTAATTCTAATCCGCTAATTAAATTCAACAATTGGTAGCAGCAAGTTATGCAATATTTGCACTACACTGCCAACTAGCGGTGCATGAACTGTTATACAGTAAGTTGTTTGAGTTTCAGAGTATTTAGTTTGGTTCTCTTCAACAGGTTTGACAAGGACAAAATGTACCCATTCCAAAGTCTGTTAGCTAAACTGCAGACATATTTGGCTGTTTTTTTTTCTTCTTTTGTTACTTTTAGTACCACTAGATCGCATGTGTCAAACTCAAGGCCCGTGGGCCAAATCCGGCCTACCATAACCGTTTCTGTGGCTCTCTACACCCTAGAACTTCAAGATAACAGTTGTAAGCATGTTGCTCTCAGGTGGTGGGTCCCCATCCCTACACTCCCTGGTCTCTCTGTTAATTGTCTTGCTTATCTCCTCCATTTTGTTGTCCAGGTGTTTGTGATTGTCATGCTGTGTGTTCATGTACCTGTATATAAAGTCAGGGATTTTTTAATTGATAAAGCTCTGTATATGTTGTATAACACAATCATTGTTCCACATTTAATCTATTGTATTGAGGTTTGGGGAAAAGCGTGCAAAACAATTACAAAGCCTGTTTTTATTTTACAAAAGAGAGCTGTAAGAGTAATCACCAGAAAACATTTCAGTCACCCATCAAACACCTTGTTTCTTCAGCTAAATTTATTGAAATTCCAGGAATTGGTAGAATATAGTATTTTATCAGTTATGTATAGGGCTCATAATAACACATTACCTTTAAATATCCAAAGAAATTTAGACAAAGTTATTACAATCTTAAAGGGACAGATATTCATCAAACCACAATTCAGAACCAGCTTAAAGGGACGGTCTACCTCAATTCAGGGAGTTGGATTGTGGAATGTTCTGGAGAGTGATGTTAAAAATGCAAAATCAATTCATTCATTCATTCATTCAACCTTTATTTATACAGGCTAGCCTCGTTGAGTCACGGGGACTCATTTACAAGAGGGACCTGTCTCACTCACACCAAACAACCATCCACTCTCACACTCACACCTAGGGTCAATTTAGAGTCACCAATCAGCCTAACAAGCATGTTTTTTGGTCTGTGGGAGGAAACCGGAGTACCCGGAGGAAACCCACGCATGCACGGGGAGAACATGCAAACTCCACCCAGAAAGGCCCCGGACCGGGATTTGAACCGGCAACCTTCTCGCTGAGAGGCAGCAGCTCTACCAGTTGTGCCACCGTGCTGCCCAATGTATACATTTAAGAAAAAGGTCAAAAAGGACTTGCTCAAAAACTATATATGATGTAGCTTAGTGTGTTTGTGTATTACAGTTAGAAAAATTAAGTAGAGTTATTCATTTTGTGATGTAGTTTGAAGGTTATCATTGGTTGAACAAACTGTGAAATAAGGGGCAGATATAATAAGATTTCATCTTCTTTCTGCTCCTTTCATTTTATCCTACTTGTATTCTTGTATCTGATGAAACTGTTTTGTATTGTTCTTTTAAAATGAATGAATAAACATCAAATCAAATCAACGGCCCAGTCAGAGTCCAGAACCTGAACCTGAAGGTGGGACCTTCAGAGAGCTGAGCAGAAACCTCAAAGAACTGAAGCAACAATGGAAAGAAGAGTGGGTCAGAACTCCTCCAGAACCAGGAGAGAGACTGATGAAGTCCTGCAGAGAACCACAGAGGGTTCTGCTGCTGAGGTTCTGTTGGGTCAGAGGCACAAGCTGAGGTTAAATTTTAATGATTTTAGAACTTGTTAAAGATCATCCATCCAGCCATCCAGCTAACTGTCTATCCATCCATCCATTCAGCTAAAAGTCTATTCATCCTTGTATCTGATGAAACTGTTTTGTATTGTTCTTTTAAAATGAATGAATGAACATCAAATCAAATCAAAAATAAGTCTGTATCTCTGTGTTTATCATTGTCCTGGCATTGTCTCCTGTTGCCTCTGTCTCCTGAGTTCCTTGTGATTCCCTGAGTATGTAAGTTTGCTGCCCTGTCTATTTTATGTTCTTAATTTCTGTGGCCGTCGCGGACGCCATTTTGAAGAGTCCTAATGGTGAACTACTTTTTTTAAATCCAGCAGATTTGACCATTTCGTGAAACTCTCAAGCTCAGAAAAACTTGTGCTATAACGTCAGCTATGAAATATATTTTTTCTCAGCAAAGAAATAATTGTTTTACCGTGTTTTGTTGTAAAATCCTGGCTTCTTTGGCCGTCGCGGACGCCATTTTGAAGAGTGCTAATGTGGCGAACTTCTATTTTTAAATCCAGACGCGTCGCGTAGGCCGCTGAGAAACATCCACAAGTTCACCCTCCATGTTAAAAAGTCTTCGTCTGACTCTTCGAAAACAAGCAATAAGGCTGCAGAGTAACACACTGGCTGCTAACTGCTATAGAGAGAGCACACACCAAGAGACTGAGGGGGACGCTTTTTTGTCACGGACCACATCCGGCGCTGCTCGTAAATACGTTATTTCGTTTTTACTGATAGATAATTAGTTATTAGCGGTACTGCATTTTAAATAAAAATAGCACAAATCCGCTTATGAATTATAAAACTTAGTCAATCCGCTGTAAAGCTAACAGATTATTTAGCTACGCTATGAGCGGATTAGCGCATTAGCGCTACCTAGCGGTCGGAAGGCCCACCACTGCAGACCTCAATGTTTGCTGGCTTGGCACAAGCTAGCTGTAAATTAATGCAAACTCAGAAAGCAGCTTAAGGACGTTCTGACTACTGATCTATCGTTCTCGTGGCCGCATGTACAAGCTTCCTGTTTCCCCTCTTCTGTTAGAGGTGGAGTTCGGTGGTGAGTAAAGCGCATTTTTATTTTATTTTTTTACGCTTTCAGATTTAAATTCTAATACATTATTTATTTTTTGTTAGCCGCAACTGTTTGTTCTTGGCCGTTCGTTTGCCTCCCATCCTGATTGTCCCGACTGGCGTTCCGTCCTCCATCTGGGTTATAATAATAATAATAATTTTATTTAAAAGCGCCATTCAGGACACCCAAGGACACTTAACAAACCAATACAGTGTAATACAGATCAAACAATATCAGCGACAAATTGAAATATAAAATACATAAAGATTATAAAATGCAAAATAATAAAAATACATGATTAATTATTGATAAAATGATTAAAAAAATTAATGATAAGCTAGTCTAAAGAGATGTGTTTTCAGAGCAGTCTTGAACAGAGAAAGGGAGGTGGTGTTTCGGAGGTCTGGCGGTAGAGCTGGCTCATTGGGCCCTTTGACAGGTAGAGTCTTATCAGAGGGGGGTTGGCCGACAGTGTCAGATTGCTCCCCGCAGTCTTTATTGACACTGTTTGCATTAAAACATGGTGGGGTTTTCCCTTTAATGCTGAGTCGTGACAGAACATTTTGGGCGTTTTGAGACTTTATTGTCGTGTGCAAACAATAATTTTTTCTTTATTGCACAAACATTTGAGAGTTTTTGTGTGTTTAAACGTTCAAAACCAGTTAATCGGGGTTTCTTTAACACAGATACTGGCGGTAAAAGTTTGGCCTTTCTTTTTTCCGATGGGTGAAAGTGCCTGTGATGGTGCAAGAGCAGCTCTGGATCAGACTGACTTCTGCTTTCTCTCTTGCACCGCTGACGAAGTTCTGGGGTGACCCGTCTGGCGTGGGACGAACCTCTGCTTCGACCAAGCCTGGCCTGTCTGAGGAGTGCGCCCATGCTACTCTAAGGCGGGTTTTGGCTGTTGCTCGACCTCGAATGCAGTGATGGCATAGTTACATTGAAAAAGTAACTTAGTTAAGTTACTGATTAGTCCTTGGGAAAAGTAACTTAGTTAAGTTCAGTGGCGGCTGGTGGTGATATTTTTAGGGTGGGCTAATTTACACACACACACACACACACACACACACACACACACCACGTATAATGTACACATACATGTAATGCTGCAGGTTGGATTCCAACAACAGAGGCATCAATGTGAAATAAAGAAAACCCACTGTAAATTGACATTATGTCCTTTTTCAGCACAAAGACAAGCGTAAAACAACCAACCACCAAGAATACCAAAAGCCAAGCTTAAATAGAACCTTTTTCATCCAACTTACATTGCCCTGCATTAAGGGTTTCAACTGTAAAAGATTATTATTTTCCCAGTCAAACAGCTTTGCATAACTGCATCACACTCCTCCACACTCCTTTTCCCTCGTTTTTCAGGACTTTTTCAGGTTTCACAGGTTTTTTCAAAAACTTCTAATTTATTTTACATCTCAGTGTAGGACTACGGTGACAAACTGTGTCTCCTCCGAACAGTGATGGCATAGTTACATTGAAAAAGTAACTTAGTTAAGTTACTGATAAGTCCTTGGGAAAAGTAACTTAGTTAAGTTACTGATTACTTGATTTGGAAAGTAACTAAGTTAGATTACTAAGTTACTTTATTACCACTTTCGGCCGCTAGGGGTAGCAGTACCACTTTCATTTTTTTGTACTTCATTGTGTTTTATGAGTGTGGACAAAGTCAAACACTAAAGCTGTTTAGAAAAAGTTTATGTTGTTTATTTTCTTAAAGGGACAGAAATGTTTGTGAAACCTTGTTTTCGTACCAGTTTGAAGGAGCGGTGTACAATAATTCAGGGAATAAGATTGTGGAATGGTCTGGAAGAAAATGTTAAAACAGCCAGATCTCTGTATATATTTAAGAGATTGTTAAAAGGGATTTTTTTGAAAGAATATGAAAAACTAGCATAAGAATTTATATGAATCATCATTTGAGTTGATGTAGTCTTTAATTTGATGATGTAGTTAACTTTAATCTTTGGTAACTTATTGTTGTATCTTTGGGTAAAAGGGGCAGAGATTATAAGATTATTCTTCATCTGCTGCCTTTCATTTTATTTTGAATGTATGTTTTTTTATTTTTTTGAGTTGTTACTTGATTTTAATGAAATGAATAAAATTTAAATAAATAAATAAATAAATGAAAAGACTTGATTTCTAAACTTAAAAATATTTAGATCACAGATCAAAAGTTTAAACTGAGAGAATGTATCATTTTAAGGAAAAAATATGTTGTTTCAAAATTTCATAGTGTCAACAAATCCCAAAAAAGTTGGGACAAGTCTATTTTTACCACTGTAAGTGGACCCCTTACCATAGCCTTGGCCCCCCCCCCCCCCCAGCAATAAAAGTCTAGCTCCGCCACTGTTCTGTGCAGCCAGCTCCATCCCGCTGCACAGAACACGTCCCACATTGTCCCACGTTCTGTCCACCCGCGCGCGTGTGGGACGGTTCTGTCCATCCGCGCGCGTGCAGAACACCGTCCCACACACCGTCCCACCCGCGCGCGTGTGCGCGTGCACATAGCGAACTACTACTTTAAATCCAGCTGATAATTGACCATTTCGTGAATTTATTAAGGAAAGGTTAAGCTCAGACACATCTTTGCTATAATTTTTAGCAACAAACAATTGTTTTTACCGTGTTTTTGAAGCTAGACAACACTTCCTCCTCGCTCCATCCGTACATTTGTCAGACTGGGTCAGGTGTCTTTTTTTTTTTTTATCTCTCCCCGACCCGATGCATGAGGAAATAAAATTAGTAGTAATTTTAATCTTGCTTGCCATGGTACCACTACCTACACTAAACCACACCCACATAAACTTGGGCTTGAAGCACGTTATTGTACGTCCACCCTATTAACTGGCTTATTTCTGTGGCATTGGGCTGATCCTGGGCTGATCAGAATTAGCCCCAATGAGCCGCAAACTGAGGGGGCGTGGCGAGAGACGCATGTCAATCATTCTGAACCACAGAGACATTGAATTAAAATGGGCTGTGAAAAGTTAGCCCCGCAGAACAACCCCAGATGGTTTAGCACCAGTTTTTGCTGTAATTTTCACTAAATAAGACACATTATTTTTAAATTCTGTTTATTTTTAAGTTGTTATTTATAAATTGTTTATAATTATATAATTATATAATTATATAACGTTTAACCTGTGAATACCAGGTAGGGCTTAGCCCTACTAGCCCACTTATACCAGCCGTCCCTGGTTAAGTTACTGATTACTTGATTTGGAAAGTAACTAAGTTAGATTACTAAGTTACTTTATTAGTTACTTTCAGCAGCCGCTGACAAGAACCCTCTGTCACAATACATAAAAATTTTAAATGTTTTAATAAAATAATTACTAATAAATATTCAAAAAACAAAATACAGTAGTCTTTCTTGACTTCATTAAACATAAATACTTGTTTTTATGAAACCTAAAATAGTCTTGAGTTCATTAAACAAAATAATATTTTTACAAAAAAGACTTATAAAATGTTTATTTTGAAAACGTGTCAAGTAAACAATACGTTTGTATGAAAATAAATAAAAGCATGAGCCACTGGTCAAAAGGATGGTCCAGCACAGAAGATCAACATCATCAGGTCAGGACTCTGCGGTCTACACTCATTTCCAGGCCAACGGTCACTCTTTCAGGGATGAAGATGTTCACATCCTTGATAGAGATGAAATATATGTATATCAGTATTACACCTGAATGACACATATTATGTGTTATGATTTATGTTCACTTAATTCCACCATATAATGTGAAAATATATTCAAGATGGAACCTTTATTTACGGGTTTTATTTTCAATAGGGAAGAGTTTTTCAGTTACACGCCTGCACCATACAACAGACATAACACTGGATGATTGACATACAGAGCTGGTAGCTTGTTGGCTGAGAGACGGATCACGTACAGAGTAGGGGAAGTCCTAGGGCGGTTCCAAGGTGGTTCGGTTCCAGGATTGGTCCCATGAGGCGATGACGACATCCGGGGTTTTTATAACCGTGATCCGCCTTCGAAGATGTGTGTGTGTGTGGACTATGCTCGGAGTGAGGTCTGTTAAATTGCTGTAAGGTTTATTCTTATTATGTACAATAAACCTGCATAACTTACACATTCGTTTCAGAGCTTCCTTCAACTTTTGAAACCGCAACAATTTGGTGATCCCGACGTGAGAAGTTTGCAGTTTCTCCTGAAACAGAAGCCGTTTGGGGGTTTCCCCCACGAGTGGCGGAGCAAGTTGCAGCCAACTGGCGCCTTCTTCATTCAGGTGAGCAGAGCTTCCGTTTAAAACTAAATGTCTGCTATTGAAAACGCTAAATTTACCTTGGCTGTAAACTGTTCTGTCTACGGGTGGGCAAAATTACACCGTAGTCTAGCTACGGTCCTTTGTGTTAGCATTTAACCTGAAAATAACGTGAACTACTGTTAGTATTTCATTTGAATGTGCATTTTTTTGCGGATTTCGTACATGTAAGTAAAGTGAAAAGCACATAGAGTCCATACACACACACAGGGATAGCATATGAGTGCCGAGTTTGCGTTTTTCCCCCTCTATGAGCTCCGGCCTGTTGGCTAGGAGACACTTTATTTTTATTTATTTTATTTTTTGGACTCCGGGACGCTGTGGGGCCGAGGCCAGATCGTGAAATCCGGGACTTTGTTCGCCGTAGAGGTCACACTGGCTTTAATCCGGCACACGCTCGCCGTTCAGAGTGGGTTGCCGCTCCGGGTTCACAGGTTGCCGTGCATGTGATTTAAGTTCACAACCGGGACTGTGATCGCTGTTAAGAGTCACATTTTCCCTCCCCTTCCCAGTTGATGTTGATTACCGTATTTTCCAGTGTATAGGTCGCAATTTTTTTTATTTTCATTTATTTATTTATTTTTTTACTTTCTTTTGTTTATTTATTTATTTTTTCTTAGACCCTTGCGACCTGTACTCCGGAAAGTGCTGTATACACGCAAACAACGGCAACAGGGAAAGATTTTTTATTTTATATATTGTTTCAGTGGGTGTATTTGCCGGCAGTAGGTCAATTGTGAAGTCTACAGAGACTACCACTATTGTGCTCTGGGGTGGTATTTTTATTGGGTGTTTTAAAAGGGTGATATAAAGCAGGCAGTTTCTTGGTTGGCTATTGCAGCTGTCCTGGGTTCTGGCTGGAGGTTTGCTCACTTCACCCTTGTAAAACACGTGTATAACAATAAAATGTCTGACATACCTATACAAACTTGGAAAAATTGTGCTCCTGGCACATTAGGATCTGTATTACATGATTTGTGGCTTTTATGGAGTAGGAAAGTTGCTGTCAAGAATGTTCTTGGTGAGAAGAGACGTTTAGTTTCTTGGGTAGATAACATGTGTCGGTCAGGGATGTTTCCTGGTGTGGATGATCCGTCTCCATCCCTTGCTGGACTGAATAAATTACTTGTACAATCAGATAGAGCTTTGAGGTTGGCGTTAGATGAGAAGGAAAAATGTTCTGTTCTAGTGCGTAGAAAGAAATATAAGGACTGGCAGAAGGCGGACGCCTTTAATAGGGACTGCTCGTTATTTTTGGATGAAATGTGCAAAATCCTAGGTAGACAGAAACCTGCTCTGAGAAGTGTGCACAAAGCAGTTTCACAGAAACAAGTTGTTGGCTCGCAATCAGATTTATGGCCGTCTGCAGATAAGACCTTGGTGCCTGGTACCACAGAGCTCCCCCTTAAAGCCGGTGCTACTCTCGTACCACAAACGGAGACATGCCTTGAAACTGAACGGCCTTGTGCTCCCCCTCCACCTCCTCTTTGCCCCGCTCCCCCTCCTCCTCCTCGTCCTCCCCCGTATGCACCTGTGGGCCTTAGTCCACACAATCAGATGCCATTGTTGGAGCTATCATCCATAAATCTGGCTGAGCTCTCACTGGGTTCTGGTTCTGAACATACAAGATCC
>JBBPBX010024132.1:7669-31629 GCA_038048925.1 Garcialebias charrua | reverse complement strand
GTATTCTAAGTATTATTGTTATTATTATTTTTGCTTTGTTTTGTTTTGTTTATTGAATGTCCAGAGGACCAGACTTAGCTTTTTTAGATTTTTCTACCTGGATTATTGAGCATGCATCAGGGTATTCTAAACAACGTTTCTAAATTCTAAACACTCTAAAAGAGCACATAATGTTGTGATTCTCCTCTCTCTGCCTCTCAGCCACCTGCAAGCATCATTGACCACGCCCACTTTTCCTGCTCTGCATGGTGAACAACTGATTTGCTGCAGCTGGAAGCTTATCCTGCAATGTGGGCTGCACAAATGTGCAACAGGTGCTAAATTATTTAAAATTAATTATTTTAAATAACATTTCCATGCTGATCGTGGGGTTCATCCATCTATCAGTCAATTGTGTCATGTCCAAACTTATTTTGAAAAACCACGATAGAGTGAGTCCGCACTGAACGAACCACGAAGTAGCAAGGGACTACTGTACGTTATTTTTTGATAAAAGAAATGCTGTAAACAATCATTGGTTTGCTGTTTTAAAGCACCTTGTTCAGCGGTGAGGCAGAAACCGCAATCTGTCATCTCTACAACTTTTACTCTAACTTGGTTCACACTTTGTAAAAATATATGAATGTCACACAGGGATTATATAAAAGGGTAACTTGGATTTGGCTTTTTATTGTTTTTTATGGTTGTTTTTTTCTTCCCCTTTGCTGTAATAAGTTTAGATGTACAGTTTGTTTACTGGAACATCCATGAGAGTGGAGTTACAGTGTGAACAGCTGATTTGTTTTTGTTCAGTTACAGTTTAACACATTCTAAAACGAATCATCCAATCTCTCAATTCATCATCCCGACTGCCATGATCAATCAAGTCAAGGGCTCAACTTAGGTCAGAGTGCTCCGAGCAATTTCTATTCATCACGCCCAACCTTGGAGGAGCCATCCTTGCTCCCGCTTTTCATTAGTGACGCGTTTATATTATATTAGAACTTTAACATTAGTTCTTAGAATGATCTAAACTACTTTGTAGACAATGGCTCACTATTCAAAGATTAGACGAGGACATTTGTGTCATTATTATGTGGTCCGTTTTACAATTTTATACGCAGGAGGAAAATGTATTCGGTATGGTAATCCAAAAGGAGTCTCGAAGTTCAATGAACATTTTCTCTTCTGAGTAATTGTCTAAAATGGACTGGAGGAGGCTGAAAGCACAGACTCGGATGTATAGTAATAGAGTGTTTCTGACACATTCATAAGAAGACTTCCTGTAGAAGTACTGCCTTTACCTCAGTTATCTGGAGTTAAACAAAAAGACAGGAAACTGTCTTCTTAGAGTAATGCTGTATGTTTTCTTTTGCATACTTCAATTTTGTCCAGCTTATAATTTATATGTATATTTTGTTACTTATTATCTTATCTAATAAGCTGAGATGAAAACATCATGTCCTGGCCATTTAAAGCTAACCTAGCATTTCAGCTCATTAATTAAAATGCAGTTTTTCGGGCAGGAACATAATTTGCACCAGGCACACACCATTAATAACTCTGCAGCTGTGAACTCGTAAATTAGTTACAACTTTTATTCACTCCCTCTCCTGACTCTAAACTTAATTTGTCTCATTCACAATTCTATTCTTCAAATTATTATTACTGTATAATTTTTTTTACATGCTCAACCAGATTAACATTATGATTTTTAGTACACAAAAGCATCCCTGTGTTGAACATTAAGCCTGAAACTTTTGAGGAGGATATGCTAGTTAAAAGGCGGTTAGTTGTTGCCTGAAGTGGACCAGTAAATACCAGTGTTGTTATTGCAATGGTTTATTATCTGGGTGTCCAAATACTTATTTAAAAAGTTTTCAGCTGATTCAAAATTCTGCTGCCAGAGTTTTAATGAGAGTTGGTAGGAGAGATCATATCTCTCCAGTTTTAGTTTCTCTCCACTGGCTCCCTGTCAAGTCCATAATTAAATTTAAAATATTACTTCTAGCCTACAAAGCTCTCAACAACCTTGCTCCATCTTATATTGCAGATCTTGTTTTTCCATATTTTCCTAACAGAGCACTTTGCTCTCAGACTGCAGGTTTTACTTGTGGTTCATAGAGTTTCCAGCAGAATGAGAGGAAGATATTTCAGTTATCAGGCTCCTCTCTTGTGGAACCAACTTCCAATATGGCTGACACATTGTCCAGTTAATTCAGAACTAGTTTGAAGGGACGTTCTACCTCAATCCAGGGAATTAGATTATGGAATGGCTTGGAGAATGTAGTTAAAAATGCCAAGTCAATGTTTACATTTAAGAAAATGATCAAAACAAATGTGTTAAAAAATATATGAAATAGCGTAATGTGTATTGTATTAGTTAGAAAATTAGAAAGAGTTAGTCATTTTGTACTGTTGGTTGAAGATTATTATTGTTTAATCTGATTGTTGGAAAAAGTTGGTTGAAGATTATTATTGTTTACATGGTTGATTATTGTTGTTTAATCTGATTGTTGGAAGTAAGGGGCAGATATAATAAGATTTATTCTTCTTTCTGCTACCTTTCATTTTTTTACATTTTGTACACTATCATTTATGAGATTGTCTTGTATTGTTTCTTTTGTAAAAAAAATGAACAAATTTAATAAACATAAACATAAACATAAACAAGATTAGGCGTAAGCCTTTTCTTCTTGATAAATCCTGTAGTTTGGGTTAGCTTGGTTTCCTGATGTATCCCTTATCCTATGCTGCTATACACTTATGGTACAGTCACACCAAGCTGCGTTTTGAACCTCCAAAAAGCTCCTCACGCACGCAAGTGGACGCACTTGTGAATGCAGCGTGTTCAAACCTGAACGCCAGAAGCTGCTGGGTGTGTGGGAGGAGCTTACCGGTATACAGAGTCCTGCGCACAGAGTCCTGCTCACTCCGCCAGGCGAGGAGCTGTTTATTTCCGTCTCTGTCGAGCAGACTTGACTGGTCGTGAAGGAATTGTCGCGAACACACAGCTACAATGAGTTTCTCTTCCATAGTCCACGACCTCGCGGGTCTTTTCTTTTTTTTTTCCGACAAACAATACGTCACATAGTGCGCGCGCACCCTCGTTTCCGCGTCACATAGGGACTCTCCCCCTGACCCCCGCTCTTCTCCCCCGACTCTCCCTGATTGGTTGACACACCAACCAATCGGGTAGAGTTGAGCGGCGTCTGAAAGTTTGAACCGCGAAATCGCATGTTGAATGCTCGGTTTGGAGGCGGAAGCCGGTTCACGTGCACGGAAAAACGCTTCTCAGCACGCTCAACACGCACGCGACCTGATGCCAGACGCCAGGAGGTGCCTGGAAGCGCGTCCACCATTGACTTTACATGTAAACTGGACGCTCCTGCTGCCAAAACGCTGCTCGGTGTGAGCACACCATTAGACTGCTGGAGGACAAATTGACCACATTTCCTGAAACGGTTGCAAATTAATAGTTTCTATTTGTAATTATTTCTATCTTAACATGTGATTTTTGTCTTTCCTCCTGTAGAAAGACCTGCGCACCTCCTTCCGTTCTGTGTCAGTTCCTCCTTCCTACCCTCTCAAACTAACCGGTCGAAGCATGGCCGCTCGTCCTGAGCCTGGTTCTGCTGGAGCTTTCTTCCTGTTAAAAGGAGTTTGTTCCTTTCCACTGTCTCCTTTGTGCTTGCTCAGACTGTGACGAAGTTAAGATTCAACACAATCTGCTGGCTTCCTTAGATAACTTCACTACAGTAATTGGCTTTTTATGTATGTGAATGTTTCTGTTCAGTGCCCCAAGACAAATTCTGTTGTGACTTTGCACTATATAAATAAACTGAATTGAATTGAATTAATACTACTGTAAGTATTTGTATCAAACAATATCATTGTAATAGTATCAATACTTCCGTTTCAGCTTTTCGGTACAGGCTGCTATGGTTTGCTGGCTTTCCATGGCTGTTTGTGTACACTCTGCTGCTTCCATGTGCCACTCTCGTCACGACGTGCAGCCACACTCTGCTCCTCCTCCCCCTCGTGTGCTTTGATGCTATACCATCATGTGAGTCAAGGTCATCGTCTAAAACCGGTGGTAACACCCTGTTACATCCGTCACTGATCATCTCTGGTTTACATCTTTCTGCTCGCTGTGATGACCCCTCAAAAAAGATGCTAACAGATGGTCACGCCAGACAACTTGGCATTGAAGAGTGGAAAAAAAATACATGAGTATTTCATTACCGTTTTTTTTTTTTTTGGCAAATGGATGCTGATAAATGTTTCTGTGTGTAGTTTGTTTTTTTATCTGTAGAACATTAGGTTCAGAGGTGCTGATTATTGGCTAAACAGCATGCCCATTTGTTCATTAGCATGTGTTGGATCTCAGGATAGTAAATGCTAACTCGTGGCTCACAGACAAACTATAAAGTGGATGCATTAGGATGAAATGTGTTTTATATTAAATACAAGTCTGTAAGTGAGGGGTTTGACATTGTTCTGACAATTTCCTCTCGTATAGCAAAGCAAATGTCACCGCCGTGCTGCTGAGAGCAAATCTTACCGTCAAAATACCCGGCTAGGTGACACATGTTACAAACAGGCATTTAGAGTTATGTAACTGAGGATGAAAAGCCCTTGACTGGGCGCTGCCGTCTCTTCATAATGTTTTAACTTGACTTTTCACATTTTATACACTCGGCCACTGTTTCATAATAACTGCTATATAGAAGTTGAGATCCAGTGACAAGGTTGAACATAATGAGATTCGCCTTCTGGATTTATTACAGCTGACACGAGTTTCTTCTCTGGGTGGACACAGTTTCGTGACCTCTACTTATAAATCAACTCTAAAATTCCAAAGGTACGGAACGCTCACAGTTCCAACAGAATAAATATGCCTTATTTCATTTGTTAATGCAAATTTAAAGCCACTCTTACATGCGACATCTTGTGCAAACACAAAAGGGGTTTTATGTAAAGACTAATCTTTTGTTATTCTGGACTTTTATGTTGGGAGCAAAGGGAAATTTCTGCGCCTCTTCATATACAGTTTGCACAGCTATACAGAGATTCAGATTATGCAGATTCATTTACATAGGTAATACTGAATAGTTATTGTCACTGTTTTCTCCTTTTGGGTTTTTTTTCTGTGAAATTAGACTGAAGCAAAATTGATTATTTAAAGTTTTAAATATGATACACATACTTGCTGCTGTCTGACAGTAAAACATATTTAATTAAGTAAATATGTGTTTCTAAATCTGTCTAAGAAAGACTTAAAGTGCATCTTTGAAAACTGATAAAAATATCTATTTGAGGTAATTAAATTCTTTAATTCTTCTCAATTTACAAAAAAAAAGCATACTGAAAACATAAAACTGTAATAACGTGCAGCTCGTGTTTTAGCAACTTGTTACAACACGTTTGTGTTCTGATCAGAGTTTTCAGCTCAAATACGGTATCTACTTACTGAAATAACAAACATGTGAGTGTGCAACCTTTAAAGGGATATTTTAGAGTTCCTGAACAAGTATTTTTATGGAGTTTACAGTAGACACTAAGACTTTGCACTAAACTGTTAGTGTTTATGGTTGGAACACAATCTGCTGCAACACAGTTTAACCACAATTGGTCACATATAGTTACAATGTGATGGAGGAGTGATGCCTGGTTTACCAGCAGCCCTATCTCATGAGAGAACTTTTCCGAAATAAAAAGCAGAAACTTGATAAATTATGTTACCTTGTTTGTGAATTTATTTCACACTCCCTGATTTCGAAAAAAAAAAAAAAACATTTTATGAAAGTAAAACACTGATTGTGCATGGGGATGAATGAAAGTGCAACTCTAACAGAAAACGGTGCCTTTTTTTTTCTCCAACAACAGATAATAGTTTGGCCGTGAATTTTCTGCTTTGAAGAATAGATTTATTTGAGCAGTATGAACTGCATTCAGATAGAATGCCAAACTTTTTTTCTAGAGTGACACTTTTAATTCATTGCAGCTTTTACGTTCTTAAAACATGCAAACTTGAGCATTACAGCCATACGTTAAAGCTAATTTAACGTTTTTCTGAGTGTCCATTGATTATTCTAAAGATAAAAACCTCAGATTTCCTGTTTTTTTTAGCTCTTATCGGATGAGAACTCTTATCTGCATGGTTCTATTGATTCCTTACTCTTATGACACTCAAAGAACAGGAAGGAGATGCTTGTATCTACAGAACCAATGCCAGTGTGTCATCTGTGAAGAACAGATGGTTATCGGTTGTCTATCTCATGCTTTTGTTACGCGCTCTTCTTCTTTTCTTTGAGCTACCTACAAACACAGACCTCATGGGTTTGAAGATGATTTCTGAATATGTATCAGAGTGAGACAGAGTGCTCTTCTGGAAGTTTGTTCGTTTGAGAATATTGGACCAAATGGGCTAAATGTTTCCTAACTTCTTGTCATTGCTAATCAGGAATATGTCCATCTTTTTTCCGAATTGCCGACGACACGTTCGATCTGCGACTCTTAATCTTATAAGCACATTACAGAATCTGTGCCTGAACCAATTATGCGTGATGAGAAAAGGATGTCTGAGTTCTGTCTTTTTGCATTATAAATCTAATTCTTCACACAAATCATTTACATGTGACCCTTGTCTGAGCCCTTGAGTTTTGAGGATTCATTGTCCCTTAATGGTATGACATGCTACTAAAGCAATTACGTTTCCACGTGGCAGACGGATGTTTGGAGAAGTTAATTTGTTGTCGGTACAATTGACATGTACTGTATTTACTGAGAGACAGAGAAACGCATTTTCTATTAATGCAATAAGTAGAAGGAGTAAAACTGTAAACTTTAAAGACAGACAACACACTGTGCTTGCCTTAAACAAAAATAGATTACAGTTGTCTTAGTACAACCTAAATTAGCAAATTTTCCTGAGGTAAATTTCATATTTATTGTTGTTATTGCCTGTTGCAAAGGGCGAGGAGCAAAACTGTTACTGACGATGTCTGTTTCTTCATTTGTCTATAGAAGGCTCCTCTTTGAATAGACAAAAAGACTCTTGACCTTGCACATATGGTTCTTCATTAATTTAACTTTACTAAGTGATCAAAGTTAATGATCATTAATCCAGGTATAAATCCAAAAATGTTCAATCAGTTCATCTGTATGTTTATTCGTTGTTGTTGTTGCCGAGACATTTCTTCCTTCTTCCAAAGAACTTCTTCAGTCTGATGAACCTACCAAACCAAACTGAATCCCATAAACGAGTAACACTGTTCTCAACAACATTACCAACAGTGTTGTTAATAATATTAACAACATCATTTTTAGCAACATAAATATTAATAACAGTGTTATTAGTAACAGTTTTAACAGTAACAACAGAGTTATTTACATTAACAACAGCATTACTAAAAGAGTGGAAAAAAGTTTGCTGGTGATAATATGGTCTCCAAGGCCCACCCTCTCCCCCATCAACTCCTCTAAGGCAGCCCATGGGGAGACAGATCACAACAGCTATGAAGGGCAATCCAGAGACAAATGACAAGACACAAAGGGAGCTGAATATATGCAGATACTAATGAGGACAAATAACAGACACTTGTGTTGACTGGCATTGGACGCAGGTGAGACAAGGGCTGAACATGAGGAAGAGGAACACAGGGGTGACTGAAATATGAAGAAACGGAAAAGACAGGACAAAACCCCAGATAATCTACAGTCCTGAGCCAGGTTCTGCTAAATGTTTCTTCCTCATGAGGGAATTTTTCCTTTCCACTGTCACCTTCATGCTTGCTCAAGATGAGAGTTCTCTGACGGAGTTGAATTTAAAGCGGTCTGCTCCTCAGATAAATAGTGGTAACTTATTTTACACACACACAAACACACACACAATGCACACACATATATTAATGTTTCAGTTCAGTGCCCTGAGATGACTTCAGTTGTGAATAGGCACTATATCATCACAAACAGCTGGTGCTGGTAGACAGGCAATGACTCAGGATGTATATATAAAAAAAATAGATTTATTAACAAAACAAGGAGCTGACAGGACAATAAAACAAAGATATAACAATCAGGGGGGTACTTACAATACAGACCAGTCATCACCGGTTTATGAATGTGTGTAGCATTCAATATATGTGTAGCACTTTGAGATTTTCAGTACTGTAATGAAAAGTGCGTTATAAATTGAATTAATTATTAATTATTATTATTATTACCAGTGAACAGTAGACAATGCCAGTAAAATGACTAACACAGAGACACAGACTTTTTATACAGGAAACACCAATTAGACCAAGTGATAACACCTGTGAGTAATCACAGATGCCAGAGAAAGAGGATGCAAGACATGAACATGACACAAGATGGGACTAGATAAAGAAACACAAACCCTACAAAGAGAAACAGAGGATTGGGGGAACATACATAAACACGACACCAGGGACAAAACCACAACTCTTATATATAAATAAACTGAACTGAAATTTAATTTAGACTGCAACACATTGAAGACAACATAATCTGCTGACTTCCTTCATTCCATATACAAATAACATTATTAATTGGCATTTATAATATATATGAATGTTTTTGTTCAGTGCCGAGATGACTTCTGTTGTGACTTGGACCTATATATAAAAAAAAAAACTGAATTTACTTGATTTGTTCCTCCAAGGGATAACTCAGTCAGTTTAACAGATAGAGCCAGACTGGATGTGGTAGTAACTGAGAGTTATTCTCAACACATTTTCTAAATGCTGTAACATCTTAAGAAATGTCACTATATCACCTGAAATTGTGCAAAACATCATTTACATTTGATATTAAAATATTTGTTTATTTGCAGGTGCAGTGGAACAGCTAGTTGTGTCACTTCCTGGAGAAATGTGATGATTTTCTTTTAGAAAACCATGCACTGTAAACTGAAGGTGGTTTAAAGGTGTATAAAGGCTGGATCACTATAGTTTTTTTTTTTCTTAATTTTTTTTAGATTTGCTTTAAAAAAGAACAATCCTTTCTGTCACATTGATTAAAGCCAGTCCCATCAGAATCAAACTCTTCTTGTAAATCAAGGTTATACAAAGTACTAGAAGCTATCTATGGCAGGTAAGATAGAAATTGTTGCTAACCTTTCCACAAAACTCCACTTCAAAAGATATTAAATATCCCTTTAAGGATACGTATTCCTGCTCTATGGAGAGCATTAATGTGGATAAAGGACTTTTCCCCTTCTTTTCATCAGTCTTTTACCCAGCAAATACCATAATTTGTTTAAACATCATCAGCCATAATATGTTAAAGCAGTTGGATTCAGATATATTTTAATTGGCTCACTTCATAAGGATTAGTGAAAAGTGGTTGCTTTGTAAATCCTTGTTTGAACAGATTCCACTTCGTTTGCTCTATCAAGAGGTACATTTATTGCACTTGAGCCAATAATCCCAATGATCACAGGAGCTCCCATCCCTCTTCTCTTCCCTCAGATATTGTCAACATAAAGTATCTGATATTGACCAAGTGCTATCTCTCAGATCCCAGAATTCAGAGATTCATTCAAACCGATCCCTTTAGGAGTTGAAAGTGGATTAGCTCTTGTCATAATTGTATATTATAGGCCAGGATGATGGCGTAAAAATAATGAGAAAAAGAAGCTCATGTGTTTGGAAAGAAAAGCTTTATTTATTTATTTGTTTGTTGCTTAATTTAAGAGACACTTGAGAAGTTACAATTTGACAATGCAATTACAGCTCAACATTTCTGAGTGGTTTATCAAAATAACTTGAGATTTCATATGCAGTGGAGCAGCCCAAATCTATTATTCCCTCAGTCACGTCGCCCTTGATGTGACAATGCAGAAAAGCAATACAATTTCAGTCCTTAGCCACCACACTCATTAATGTCCTCTCTGAAACACAAACCTAAAGAGTACCCTGCCCCACAGGGGACGGGCATATGTAATTATTCTTCTTAATTAGTGGTCTAAAAGTGTAGCTGATTAAGTTGTGAGATGGGACTTGACTAATTCAATTCTGGCTGCAGTCTGCATCAGTTTGAGTGCATTTGGTCATTGACTGAAAATAACAATTCTTGCTGTGCACTCAAGGATAAAACACTCAGACCATTAGATCTCACCTGTGAGATACAAACAGAGTGATCAGAGCGAGGCCCGTGTTTACAATGCCACTGCTGGGCAGCTGAATTGTATTTTCCTCGTTTTCAGATACAGAATAAGGTTATAGCAGCTATAGTGAGCGCCACAATTGTGATTAAATGTCACTGTCTGGTTGGGAAGCAGCAAACCACCATCGCGCCGCACGCTGCCGTTTAATTATTTGATTATCATCTCTCCAAACCAACCTTTAATTTGTTTTTTAAATTTAAGAGACAATGGGGATAGTTAATCAAATTGAAAGCTCACACTGATTAATTTCAACTAAGGTAATGTTTGTGAACAGATTTTCAGATGATTATTTTACAAATATTTTATGTTAGTGTATAAATCATGCAACATTTAGTTAGTTTGTTTAGGTTGTATTTGAGTTGAGGCTCTTGACAAACAGAATAAGACATAGTTTTGACTCTTCTTGTTTGGTTTTACAGTTTATAACCATTTAGTTAAGATGGGAATTTAAAAAAAATGGATTAAGTTTGGAAAAAAAATAGGATAAAAGTCTTAAAGTTTTAATTTTATGTATGTATTTTTTTTTTTACATTTATTTATACAGGTTAGTCTCATTGAGTCATGAGGACTCATTTTCAACAGAGACCAACAGACGGTGGGGGTTAAGGACATTGCTCAAGGGCCAGAGAGGGGCAAATGAGGGTGGAGGCAGGTGTGAGTGCTTCACCTTTTCCACCCACATTTTGATGTTGTCAATCCGGGAGTCGACCTTCTGATCACAGACCCACCTTCTCCAACCTCTGCACCACCAGTCTCATAACAATTTTGTAGATTGTTATTTTTCCCTGGTTTTCTTTGCTTGTTGCTGTTGCTTTTCAGTTTTCTTCAGCTTGTCTCAGAACTGCTTGACCCTAAAGTGACAACATTTTATATTTACTTTGTATACAAATGTTGTGAATGTTTCTCCAAAATTTGAAAATCAAGTCTTATTTGTTACAGTGGCAACATTCATTCAACCTTTATTTAGACAGGTTAATCCCACTGAGCCTTGGGGACTCAATTACAAGAGATTTCAACAAAGAGCGATGACAATGGTGGACAAAAATGACAATAATAGACAATCATAAAGGATGAGTAAAAAAAAAACAAGTAAAA
The DNA here is from genome assembly GCA_038048925.1 of Garcialebias charrua. Lineage (NCBI taxonomy): Eukaryota > Metazoa > Chordata > Actinopteri > Cyprinodontiformes > Rivulidae > Garcialebias > Garcialebias charrua. Next base: position 20,363 of record JBBPBX010024132.1, on the reverse strand, counting down.
ATAAAATTATTATTAAAAGGATTATTAAAAGGAAAAATGGTGAAAAACGGCTCAGTTTTAAGGTGGTGTAGAAAACTAAAAACAGGAACATGTCTGTGTAAGAGTAGCACTTGCTGCAGCTCCAAGATGCCCGCCAATTACCATCAGCTGACGGTCATCTACCTGATGAGCTCCAACACTACATAAGGCTGCAGTCAAGTTCCTCTCTTCACTGGAGCATTGATTCCTCTCTTGGTATTTATGCTTCTGGCCAGTATTGTTACTCTGATGAAAGAAGCACTTGCCTTGTTTTTGTGTTGCCTACAGTCCTCCTGTCGTTTTTGGATCCAGTCCTGGTTCGTAGTGATGGTGAGATGAACATAAGTGGATCTGCAGTGGAAGTGGTCTCCAGCTACAAGTACTTGGGTGTACACTTGAATGATAACCTCAGCTGGACCAACAACACCACCAGCCTGATCAAAAAAGGTCATCAGAGACTCTACTTCCTCAGACGGCTGAGACGAGCTGGTCTGAGCAGCCCAGTCCTCACCTCCTTCTACAGGTGTGCAGTGGAGAGCATCCTGTGCTCCAGCATCAATGTGTGGCATGGAGGCTGCACAGCTGCAGAAAGAAAAGCTTTACAGAGAGTGGTGAAGGCTGCACAGAGGTCTGTCGGAGTCAGTCTCCCCACTATCACAGACATTTACACCTCCAGATGCAGGAAGAGAGCCGCCTGTATCATGAAAGACCTCACTCACCCAGCACACACACTTTTTGCCCCACTCCCCTCAGGAAGGAGGTTGAGGAGCATCAAATGTAGAACCACTAGACTGAGGAACAGCTTCTACCCTGAGGCTGTTAGACTCATGAATAAATAAATAATAAGAATAATCACTGCAAAATATCACATCATGCTGATGCTGATCTGTTTTCTTGTTGCTGTGTTCATCTGTGACCATAATAATAATAATAATGAATTCAATTTATAACGCACTTTTCATTAGTGAAAATCTCAAAGTGCTACACACATTGAATGATACACACATTCATAGACCGGTAGCGGCAGACTACCATGCAAGGTGCTTTCCAGTCCTACCGGGAGCAACTCGGGGTTAAGTGTCTTGCCCAAGGACACAACAACACATGGTGTGGGGAACCGGGATTCGAACCGCCAACCTTCCGATCGGGGGACGGTTGCCAATACCACTACGCCACGGCCGTCCCATCTACTCATACAGACTCGTGTTCCTGCTGCTGTTTGTAATGATGTTTTTCTATTACATTAGGGCTTCGTGTATTTCTAGTTGATGTTTTTCTTAGTTATATCCTAGATGTTATTACTGTTTTTCTCTTACATTTTGTTGTTGAATGTAACTGGGACCCTGTGTACATAATCTCGTTTCATCAAATGTACCACATGCGGTGCAAATGACAATAAAGATTCTCTGACTCTGACTCTGACTCTGATGAAGCTTCATGAAGCACTGAGGTTTTCCATTAAATAGCTCGACTCATGATCCAATGTGCCATGGTGCTTCATTTGCTCTACTGTGCCATCAAGTGGACCATAAATGTAAAACTCATCCTGTCAACTTGACCCATTTCCCACAGTTCTTGTTAAATCCTGTCTCCCGTCTCTGCTCCCTATCATCACTAATATCATCCACTCCTCCCTGACCTCTGGCATTGTTCCCACAGCCTTCAAATCTGCTGCCATCACCCCCATCATCAAGAAACCAGGTCTTGACTTTACCAACTTCAGTAATCTTCGTCCGATCTCCAATCTGCCCTTCATCTCCAAGATCCTTGAAAAAACTGTTGCTAGTCAACTTCACTCTCACCTGTCCAACAACAACATTTATGAAGAGTTTCAATCTGGATTTCGCCCCCACCATAGCACCGAAACAGCTCTAGTAAAAATTACTAACGACCTTCTTCTTGCTGCTGACTCTGGTCTTCTGTCCATCCTCATTCTTCTTGATCTAAGTTCTGCCTTCGACACCATCTGTCATTCTATCCTCCTCAACAGACTAACCTCCATTGGCATCTCAGGTACCCCGTTAGACTGGTTCAACTCCTATCTCTCTGACCGCACTCAATTCATTCAGCTTAAATCCTTCCGTTCCCAGTCTTCCCCTGTCTCCACGGGTGTCCCCCAAGGCTCTGTCCTCGGACCCCTCCTCTTCATCATTTACCTCCTTCCACTAGGTCACATCTTCCGCAAATACGGCGTCCATTTCCACTGTTATGCTGATGACACACAGCTCTACTTGTCATCAAAACCTAACTCCACCCACCCACCCTCCATCCTCACCGACTGTCTCAATGAGCTAAATCACTGGTTTTCTAACAATTTCCTTCAACTAAACAGTAACAAAACAGAAATCATTCTTGTCTGTACCAAAAACTCTATTTCAAAATCAGAACATCTTCTCGTCCCCCTTAACAACTCTCTGCTATCCCCCTCCCCTCAGGTCAAGAGCCTCGGTGTCATCCTCGACACCACTCTCTCCTTCACTTCACACATCAACAATATTACTCGGTCTGCCTATTTCCACCTCCGTAATATTAACCGTCTCCGTCCTTCTCTCACACCCCGCTCCACAGCCATCCTGGTGCACAGTCTTGTGACTTCCCGTATCGATTACTGCAACTCCCTTCTCTACGGCCTCCCCAACAAATCTCTCCACAAGTTACAGATGGTCCAGAACTCAGCTGCCCGTGTCATCACTCAAACCTCCTACTATAACCACATCACTCCTGTCCTGCAGCAGCTCCACTGGCTCCCGGTTAAATCACGCATCATCTTCAAAATTCTACTCCTCACGTTCAAAGCTATCCACAACCTTGCCCCTCCTTATCTATCTGACCTCCTACAAATCTCCATCCCATCACGCTCTCTCAGATCCTCCTCTTCACTACATCTCCATGTACCCTCTGCCCGCCTCTCCACCATGGGGAGCAGGGCCTTCACCTGCTCTGCCCCTCACCTCTGGAACGCCCTACCGCCAGACCTCCGAAACACCACCTCCCTTTCTCTGTTCAAGACTGCTCTGAAAACACATCTCTTTAGACTAGCTTATCATTAACTTTACTAAATGTATTTCTATTATTTTGCATTTTATAATCTTTATGTATTTTATATTTCAATTTGTCGCTGATATTTTTTGATCTGTATTACACTTTATTGGTTTGTTAATTGTCCTTGGGTGTCCTGAAAGGCGCTTTTAAATAAAATGATGATTATTATTATTATTATTATTATTATTATTATTATTATTATTATTATTATTATAAAACTAGTAGATGGATTCTAATAACATAACTGGTTTGCAAAGCTTTAAGTTGAATAAAATAAAAAATAAATGATGTATGTGTGGACCTCAAACAAATTCTAAATTGGATCTTCAAATGATCTTAATCTGTATTTATGATGATGGTGATGATGGATTTTTCTGTCTGCCTCTTATATTTCGAACCGTCACGCATATAAACGAGCCAGTTCCTGAATCGGTCACGTGGTACACTAGCGAGGCTTCGAACGTCACTACATGCGTCATCAATACAAGCTCCATATAAATCCTCCTGAATTACTCAACAGACGCTTCGAAGCCTCGACACAGAAGGAGACATCACTACTGGTTCGCCTTGGTCCTTCGTCTCGTTTCTTGCATCTTGCCCTCCAGCCACTTGCCTGCCTTGTTTTGCCTGTTGGATGTACCATCACTGGAACCCTTGGATTCACCACAGCACCTGTGTGTGAGATCCACCTGTAAGGAAAAACAATCAATCAAACTCTACTGCTGCCTCCTTTGCCAAGCCCTCCTGACCGTGTCCTTCCTCTTTCAGGGATTCCAGTCCACCTCCTGTATATAGTCAACACTGTAAATAATAAACACTGTTCACTTTCCACTTGAGTCTTGTGTCGTTCCGGGTCTCGTTACAAACTGGGTATCTTGAAATGCAACAGTCTGCATTTGTTCTTGCCAGGAACTTAACAGATGTTTAAAGCCACTTGGAGAGGTCAAGGTCAAAGCTTCAGATCAATCCGCTTTTGACATCATCCAGTCAGATTTGTTCTGTCTCAAACTTGTCCTAAATGCTGATAAAACCAAAGGGATGGTTTTTTTTTTTTCAAATAGGAAGTCGGTCCCAGCAGATCTTCCTCTGATTTTATCCTCAAAGGGTGTCCCTATTGAGTTTGTTGATTCCTATAAATATTTGGGTATCCTGGTCGATTTGCATCTCTCTTTTAAACTCCACATGAAAAACCTAGTAAAGAAACTGAAAGTTAAACTGGGTTTCTTTTTCTGAAATAGATCATGTCTAACATTGAATGCTAGGAAACGCCTTGTATCTGTGACTTTCCTTCCCTCCATCGATTACGGTGACATTATCTACATGAATGCTCCTACAAGCACCCTGCAGAGGTTGGATGTTGTCTATCATGGTGCACTAAGATTCATAACTGGTTGTGATTATTGTACCCACCACTGCACCCTGTATTTACTGGTTAACTGGACATCATTAAACTCACGCAGACTTTTCCATTTGTACATTTTCATCTTTAAATCACTTCTTGGTCTGCTGCCCTCATACATCTCCTCCTACATGTCTTTGCGTGAGTGCAGTTACAGTGTGCGCTCTCAGGACATGATCACCTGCAGTGTTCCGTCAGTGAGGACTGAACTTGGCAAAAGGGCCTTCTCCTACTCCGCTCCTGCTTCATGGAATATCTTACAAAAAGATCTGAAGCTCTCTGCCTTGACTTCTCTAAATGGTTTTAAGAATCTGTTGGAATCCTGGCAAAAACCAATGCAGATATGTTCTTGTTTTTGATTTTATATATCTACCTTATAATGTTTTGCTAGTTTTTGATACTTTGTTTAAAACAATCTGTGTTTCTCTCTTATGTTTTTCTATTGTTTATTGTTTAAGGAAATTCTACCATTGCTGTTCATCATTCTTTAGTTTGTAGCAGGTCGCTCTTGTAAATGAGTCCTTGAGGCTCAATGAGATTTACCTGACTAAATAAAAGTTGAATTTGAATTTTTGCAAGCTATTCCAGGAAACAGGAGCGGAGTACGAGAAGGCCCTTTTGCCTAGTTCAGTCCTCACTGAGGGAACACTGCATGTAATTTCTTCCCCCAGGCCATCACCATCATCAACAGCTGATCATCAGACATCCATCAGCTTGACCCCCAACCCATTCACAACCCCCATGTGAATATTGTATGTGAATCTAAAAAAGCTAAGTCTGGTCCTCTGGACAAATATTTGAACTTTGGCTGCTCAACGCGTCGCAGCAACCAATCGGGAGAGCCTCTGCTATGTGATGATGCAACAACAACAGGACTTTTTTTGGACTTTTTAAACTTACCCCAATGAGCCTCCATGAAGAAACCAGCCTCCAGTAAGAAACTTGGCATTTTTACAGTTGCCGCTGTCCGCTCGAGCGTACGATCACCCCAAACATTAAAAAAAGTTTTAATCTCAACAAAGACTTTCGGAGCTGCAGTTCGGCTCGTAGAAAACCCACTCAAGTAGTAACGAGGCTCACGTACAGCTGATTTCATCTGCTGTACAGAAAACAAAACAAACCCGACCGGAAAAGGAGTCAGACGCTGCTCCCCCTGCGCGTCTGCAGACGCGTTCGGTGTGAACAGACATCTGTTGACAAGCAGCAAACAGGGTGCGTTGGGAGCGTTTTGACGTGTTTGGTGGGAACCCGGCATGAGAGTGCACGCTGTAGCTGCACTCACACTGTGACATAGGAGGAGATGTATAAAGGCAGCAGACCGAGAAGTGATTTAAAGACGAAAATGGACAACAACAGTGATGCTTTTGTGTCCTGAAAGTAGTGCCAGGATTTGTGTTTTTTGTTAGTTGGTAGTCTGTTTGGTTGTGGTAGCTCGGTGGTCAGTGTCACGGTCGTGCAATCCTGTCGTGTTGTGTAATGCAAGTTTGAGCCCAGCTTGTGTCAGAAATGCATCCAAAGTAAAACAATTGCAAAATCTTTCATGTGAATTCGCTCAGTGTGGCAACCCCTGAAGAAAGGAGCAGTCAAAAGAAAGTTTAGTTAGCTGGTAGTGTTTTGTGTTACAATTAGCTTTATTTTCTTTTGGTTATGTCACTCGTCTTTTCAGTTTTTCAGACGTTTTGTAATCTTTTGTGCCATCTGCCACCTCTCCTCAGTCGGTTTCTGCCCTCTTGGTCCGCCTGACATGCCCAGTTTCACCTGTTGGTGTCATTAGTCACAGCTGAGCCACTCTTCCCATCAGCCCCAGTCCATTTAATACAGTATGTCTCTTCACTCACACTAGATCTGCATTATGCATTTTACAAGCTATGTCCAATCCACCTTACATTTCTTGTGCTCCTTTTGTGCTGCCTTGCCAACATTTTGCTTTGCTGTAATAAAGTTATATATATATATANTATATATATATATATTAGCTCATTGTGTCAGTCTGGGTCCAAATCTCCTATTAACCATGACAAGTTCACAGGCAGCCCTACATTACAAAATACCCAGCTCTAGAGACTCATCCACACCATAGGCAGGAAGCTGACACAGTTAGTGGCAGGGTGCATGGGGTCAAGCACCAACAAACAGCAGTACCTTCTGCAATATGTCAGGAAAGGTGGTAAATACCCAAGAGACTAAAGGTTCACCCCAACAGAGAATCCAAACCCAAAGGTAGCAATAGGTCTGTAAAGTCAGGGGGAATGCTCACTTTTACAAACCCGTGTGAGGAAATTGTACATGCTTGAGCACCTTTTCCGCTTTAATCCTTTCATCGTTCATTCCATCAGTGTGTAATTTCCAGTAAAATTTGCAGTTTTCAGGAAATTACACATTCTTAAAGCCTTTGCCCTGCACTTGAACAGGTAACCACAAATTTACACACACATAAATCACCAACAGAGGGCAGTGGATGTAAATCGGTGTTGAGTTACGCTAAGCCGGCTGAAGCAAGGGGAAAAAAGCTCCTTTGAACGTCTTATTGCAGCCTTATTTGAGCGAGCCAACAAACAAAGCAGTTCTTCATGTGTAATGAGGCGTGCACCAACTGCTTAAATATGTGAATGTGCTGTGAATGAAAAAAAAAAAAAAAGGTCAGACATTTTTGATTCAATCTGTTTCACAAATCAAAGTGAGATATCTCGTGAAGCTTCATTTGATAAAGTATGAACAGTGTGGGTTCATTCATGCAGACAGAAACATGATATAATATCACTGTTGTTATTTACGGTCATTGCTACTCGACGAGTGAAACTCCCCAGTGAGTGGGATAAATCTTTAGCTTTTGTTCATTGTTTTTTCGTCTCACAAAGCATTTGACATTTTATCTTACAACATAAACAATAGCTGACTATGTAATCTGTGCATTAAGTTTGAATGGTTTTTAAATTAACTGCCTCTACTTTATTTTGCATTTGATTTGTCTTTAGCAATAGGGCCTATATGTAGCAAATAAGGACAACCTTTTTTAACATGCTGAATAAACATGAATCAAAAGCGACAATAACAATAGACTCCTTGATGTAAGGTTATATCAACAGAGGCAGGGTTCAAGAGAACGCTCGACCGTAATGGAGATAGACTGCAGATAGCTTCAGGGAGCTGTAATCTTTATTGAAGCCCTTGTGACACTCCAATAACACCTTTTCTTGGAAATGAATGATCCCACTTTTGGGAGAAATGGGATTACAGACATTTACCACCTTCAGGACAGTTTCAGGAAAGCAAACTCTTGTTTACATTTGCAATTTCTGTCTGGTATTATTCTAATATGGCTTATGTTTTACCGGCACTCATACCAAAATGCTAAAACATGTGCAGCATCACTGGGTTTACTTTTGGTGTTCTCTCCAATTATTCTTTATGAACCGGAGGGCTGATGAAAGAGGTTGGCATGGTCATTTGGCCTGTGATCTTCCAGACAGGCACCATTAACAGCCAAATGCCCTTCCTACCCTCAATTCATTTATGTGCTGAAATTCATCCACGTCTGCACCGCTGCAAAGGTTAAAGGTCATGGACGGGATCGTAGGTTAAGCTTTTCCATGTTTTAAAGAGGGCAGGCAGAGAAGGTGCTGTGAAGTCAGCAGCAGAGTGAACCTGGAAAGGTCAAGTTGTGCTGCCTGGTCTGTCCTTGTCACCGCCTTTTTACAAAATGGTTGTTTTTCATGTTGCTATGTTTTGTCCTATTGATCGTGTTTCTGCTCAGTAAACCACACACATGGTGATAAATATATAATTTTTGTTTAGCATAAATGTCAGCGAATGACTGCCACACAACTGATACGTCTCTGCAACCAGAGACTGGAATAATCTGAGGTCAAAACATGACTTTGATGAGAACATGCATTTTTCAGCTGTGGTTGCTGAGATGCATTACGGACAAAAAGTGTACTGTACATACATTGTATAATAATCTGGTATTTTTACTACAGTACGTAGTGACAATTTTAAATTTAGATATACAAATGTACCTATACGAAGTCAATGACCCATTTTGTAGATAAATAAAATGTTTTCCCGAATTGAAAACTGTTAAATTCAGTGTGATGAGTTTAAAAGCCTTAAACATTTTAGCTGAAGGTAAATGGGTGGTAAATGGAGCTTACTTATACTGTATAGCGCTTTTCAGCCCCCTTTGAGGGGCCCCAAAGCGCTTCACAGTAAAGTCAAGGTGACTGTCAAGACGTACAAATTGTCTGCAGACTTCTTGGAATCTTCAACAAAACGTCTCTAAACCTTGATCCAATGAGACCTTCTACAAAAGGCAGAAAACACTTTTTTTTCTGTATGAAAATGTCACTTTGTGAACTTAATAAATAAAAAAGCAGAGAATAAGAAATGTCAGGATGTTAGTTTCTTTAAATATTGATGTCAAAACGATTCTTGTTAGGTATTTGGGAACAAAAGCAGCGTGGGTTTTCTGTTGTGCACGAATCACCTTTTTTGCTGCAATTAATTATTCATTTTTGACTAATTGTTCTGGTTAGTTAAAAGCTTCTTTGTGATTCCACTTTTCAGTGCTTGTCAACCTGTCCTTTGACAAAAAAGAAGCAAAACCTTTGATGCTCGTGAGATCTGCATAAAGACTTGACCTACCACTAAACCTTTTCAATTAATAGTAATGGACTGAGAGGACTGCTTATTGCATCTATAAAGGAAAAGAGATTTGTCTGGTTTTAAAATTCAAGCTTTTAGGGTTTAAAGCTGGTAAAGTGTCTCCTGCCTGACCTTGTCTTTTGCATGTCGTTCTATATTCAAGCAGCACAGAGGGTATGCAAAGAATAAAAACAAAGGCGATCAGGTGAGGCAAGTTTTATCTTTCATTCATCTGTCACCAGTATTTCTCCTCCACCTCGCTGCCAAGGCAAAACACAGTCTGTGATTCTCCGCTCCCTCGGCAGGGGCCCTCATTGACCCCCCAGCAGTAATTTTAGACTGCATGTCAGCTGTCCCAGAGAGCCAGTTCGTGCTAATTCAAGGTCATCTTGTTTTTTTATTAATCTAGTTTTGAAGAATGGAAGCCAACCTGTACTCCAGCACAATGCCATGTTCAAAACAGCCAAAAGGACTGCATTCATCGGTGTTTGCCAAAATTGATCTGTATGTGAGCCTCTTAGCTGAGTCAAAACTAACACTCATGGTGGCCTTGAGGTGTAAATGAACAACATTTGAACAGATGAAGGCAACTGGCCGTGCTATTGAGAGACGTGTAAAATCATCTGGTCTCTCTGTGCATAAGCAGGCATACAAAGATCATCAAAAAGCGTACGCCTATTCTCTTAAAGAAGCACGCTCCAAATATTATTCTAACATCATCAGCACCTGCCCTGGAAACTCTAAACAGCTCTTCTCCACAATAACTCGTCTGCTTAATCCCATTAAACAAACTCTTGAGGACTCTGCTCAAAAATGCGACCTGTTTCTTTCGTCTTTTAAAACCAAAGTTGACACTATCAGATCTCAGCTCCACAACCTCCCTGTTCTCAGTGTGCCACCTACCCGTCTGCATTCTGGGACCCTAAACAGCTTTGACGAAGTTGTTCAGAGTGAGGTGGAGGCCATCATCAAGAAAATGAAGCCTTCATCCTGCGCCCTGGATCCTTTCCCCTCGTCTCTCATAAAAACCAATCACTCTGCAATAGGCCCACTAATCACTCAAATAATAAATCAGTCTCTACAATCTGGTCATGTTCCACTGCCTCTAAAAACTGCCATCATTAGGCCTCTTCTGAAAAAAATCTAATTTGGATCCCGACATTTTTTCTAATTACCGCCCAATTTCACACCTCCCTTTTCTGTCTAAAGTGCTGGAAAAAGCTGTTGCTGCTCAGCTGCAGGACCACCTACAACAACACTCCCTGTATGAGAAGTTCCAGTCTGGATTCAGGGCAGCTCACAGTACAGAGACTGCATTGCTGAGGGTTACCAATGATGTCCTCTTGGCTGCTGACACTGGCTCTCCCTCCATCCTTGTCCTCCTTGACCTCACTGCAGCCTTCGACACTGTGGACCATAGTATCCTCCTCCACCGTCTTCATGTGGAGGTCGGTCTCTGCGACACCGTCCTGGACTGGTTCAAATCTTTCCTCTCCAATAGGCTGGAATGTGTTAGTCTTGGCAACGCCACGTCCCAGACAGTCTGTGTCTCCTGTGGTGTCCCTCAGGGGTCGGTTCTGGGGCCCCTGCTGTTTTCCCTTTACATGCTGCCTTTAGGTCAAATTATTAATCAGTTCAACATTTCTTTTCACTGTTATGCCGACGATACACAGCTTTACATCAGGACTGGAGCATCCTCATCTTCCACCTTGTCATCTCCATCTTCACTCACTGCCCTCTCTGCCTGCCTGGAGGCAATTAGGGCATGGATGAATCAGAACTTTCTTCAATTAAACTGCTCCAAGACTGAGGCCATACTGATTGGCACCCCTCACCAGGTACAAACATCTCCTATAACAACACTTTCCTTTTCTGGACAAGACATCCCCCTCTCCACCTCTGTTACTAATCTTGGAATAAAAATGGACTCCAATCTTACATTTGAGAATCACATTAAGCTTCTGTTTAAAACTTGCTTCTTCCATCTTCGAAACATCTCCAGACTTCGCCCATCCCTAACTTTTTCCGATGCTGAGAAGCTCGTCCATGCTTTTGTCTCCTCCAGGCTCGACTACTGCAACTCCCTGTTTATTGGAATCCCTGCCAAAAACCTACAAAAACTTCAATATATTCAAAACAGTGCAGCAAGGATCTTGTTGAGAGTTTGTAAATTTGAACATATTACGCCCATTCTCCATAACCTTCATTGGCTTCCTGTCGCCTACAGAATTCAGTACAAAACTGCTCTCATTACACATCAATGCTTACACGGAACTTCACCAGATTATCTGAAGGATATTCTTATTCCATACTCATCCACCCGGTCGCTGCGGTCACAGAACAGTAATCTCCTTCACATTCCGAGAACCAAATTAAGGACCATGGGAGACCGGGCTTTCAGTGTGGCTGCCCCCCGCCTGTGGAACTCTCTTCCTGACTGTCTGAGAGCCCCACAGTCTGTGGTTGACTTTAAGAGCGGCTTGAAGACCTTTCTTTTCAACCGAGCATACTCTACCTCCTCATGATTCTACTTTTGATCTTAGTTGATATTGTTATTGATTTTACTTGTTTTATTACTTGTTTTTTGACATTTAATTCTGTTGCACCTTGTAGCACTTTGAGATTTTCATTAATGAAAAGTGCGTTATAAATTGAATTCATTATTATTATTATTATGTAACAATATAGGAGTTATTTGTCAGTTTACTGACTTACCTATAGTTTAGACGTGCAAGTCTGAGCAGACTTTATCTGCACAAACTTGCCACCAAGTTCACGGGGTCTCAACTTTTTCAGAATAAATCAACAAATCTAACGATGTGATTAGCCAGTAATGTAATTTCACGCTTAGACTTCAATTTATGTTGGTCTACCAAAAGAATAGACCTTTTATTGAAACTATCACAAAAATTACATAAACATTTGTATCGATATTAGCTCTGATTTAATAACTACGTTGACAAGAATTCAAATTAAAACAAACAGACAATTAAAACTTAACTGTTGGCACAAAACTTGACAGATTAAATACTTATGAAAAATAAGAAATAGGAGGAAGGAGTTCTGGAGCTAAGTTAAGCTAAAGTTGTTTACTTTGAACCAGACTGGGTGACACCGCTTCCCCCACACGAGCAGACTGGCTGGGCTCCCGCACGTTCAAATTTCTGTGATCATTTATGATGGATGGTGAAACATAGACTCACAAAGTGACAATGGAAACGTTGATTTAGTCGGTATACCAGAGACACTACCTTTTATTTAAATCAACTAAAATTAACACCATTACACTTGATTGACTAATTTCAATTTTTCACAAATTAAACGCATCAGCAAATTTAATTGTAAACAACAGACATAAGTACAGGATGACAATAATACTTTTTGTCTGTGGCTCTTAGCTTAAAATGTAGTTACCAGCTTAAATTGAGATAAAGGAAGAGGTTTAAGAGGAATAGGAGTTTAAGAGTGAGGAGGAAGAAATCTATTTTGAATGTAAACCAGACGACACTTCCCCGTACGGAAACCAGCTCGGCTCATCGCACGTTCCAGTAAACATCAGCAACTCTGTACCTGTTAGACATTCCGTCTCGG
>JBBPBX010024131.1:8860-39929 GCA_038048925.1 Garcialebias charrua | reverse complement strand
TATATATATATGTATATATATATACAAATATATACACACACACACACACATATACATATATATGCTGCGTTCCAGTAACCTCGTATTGTGGGGATTTCCAAGGTCCCAGTGGTGGATTTTAACTGGAACGCCCGCTCCAGTGGGAAACTCCCATTCGTGAAGTGGGGCAATTTTTTCGGCCCCCAGTTTATCCCAGTGACGTATTCAAAATGGCGGCCACTCGCGTCCTTATGCTGCATTCCAGTTACCTCGTATTTTGGGAACTACGAAGTGGCAGTGACGTCATCTCCCCATCTACCACTTGAAAACACGTTCCGGTTACCCTGGTGGTAAAACAAGATGGACGCACGCATTGTTTTTGTTGCTGTTTCGGAATATAATAAATTAATAAACATATATGCACTCCAGACTACCAGTTATGCACTCCAGACAACCAGATATGCACTCCAGACACAGAACATGTCAAAGAAGAAAGATGAACGTCGAAGGTAATAGATTTAATATATATTTTTCTCGTTGGGAAAAAGAAAAACTGGCTTTACAGCTAAAAAAAAAAACGTCTTCGCTCACTGCACAGCAAAACATGTAGGGGGTTTACGATATGTTGAAGAAACTGTACAGTGGTTGCTTTATTTTGCTAAATAAATGTAGCAGTAGAGAGAGATGCCTGATTAGGCTGATGGGTTCCTGGTGCGAACGTCTAGTTGATAAAGTGGGCGTGGTATATAGGCAGCTGCCGCATTCAGTCAGACTGTTTGTCTTCCTGCTCCTGCCGCATGGCTGTGGGTGTTGGCCGTGCAAGGCAACCCATCGCTGAGCGTGGTGCGGGCCGGTGTTGATTCCTTCACGGGGTAGGTGTTGTCACTCTCTGCACTATAGCTGATATCAGACAGAAACTCTAAATGGAGGTGTTGTTGTAGGTAAAACGCCACGGTGCTGCGCTTCTCCGCTCCCTCATGCTGCGGGTGTGTGTGTGTGTACGTGGTTGTGAAGCTGGCAGGTAAGGAAACAATTAACCTTGTAATCTCTATTTGTGGCAGCTATATGAAGAGTAGTTATTAATTAACTTTCTTTAGGTCCCCCACCCACATCGGGACCACTGCTGCTCTGTTTCCGGAGACTGCTGCTTTATGAACATCTGTGGTGTCGTCAGCTGTGTTCCCCTTGCAGTGGCACGTAAGAGTGTGACGTCAGTGCGGCCACTTGCCCTTTCTACGGCATGTCGAGAGTGCCAGAACCAGTGAAGGGTGAACTGTATAGTTGTGCAAAGCTGTATTTATTGAAGTAACTTGTATGTATTTATTGAAGTAATTTAGTGTCTTGGGGTTTAAAGGGTCTGTTATTTAGTTGGGATAAAATGAATGAAATAATTACAAAAAGAATGTTGAACATGATGTAAATAAATAAAGAATGTTTTAAGATGTTTTAAGGTAACTGTAAATAAATTATCATTGTTATTTTGGAACAGTTGTCCCGGATGTTTTAATCAGTGCAAAGCGAACCTGCGTGGCCTTAAAGTAATAAGGTAATCTCTGGGTGAAATTCCCAGGGTGGCGTTGTTAAACTTAATTTATTCATGCTCTCAGGGCATGAGTAATGCCACATTTTTGGCGTTGCTGGAAGGATGTTTGCATTTGCTTTTTATGAACATCCGGGACCAGTAGTTTGTGATTTTTCAATACTATATTGGTGTTTGTGTTTTGTTTTTTTCTTTGGTTTATGTTTTTTTGTGTTTTGTGTGCAGATTGGTCGGTCCGGAAGCAGAGCAGTGGTGGTTCCAGCAAATCTTTAAAGTGGTGGTTCTAATAGATCTTTGAAGTGGTGGGTGGATGAACTTGTAATTATGGCAGAAGAAATTAAAGAACTTAAAGAGTTGGTAGCAAGCTTACAAATTGAAAATGAGCAGTTGCGACAAAGGCAGGCCAGCTTAAGTGCCCAGCCGTCAATTTCAGGAGTACCCAATGCCCCTCCTACAGAAAGACTGATTTTTGTACCTAGTGATAGGGAATGTCCCATCTTTAGAGGAAGGACCGGCATGGGACTGAGTGAGTGGATGGAGGAAGCAGAGATGCGTATGAGAGCACAACATTTATCGGTGGCTGATCAAGCTTTGTTTTTGATGGATCATTTGGAGGGAGAAGCTCGAATTGAATTTAAATATCGTTCTAGTGCAGAGAGAGAGGACCCTGCTAGAATATTTGAAATCTTACAGGAATTATATGGCTGTGCAGAGTCCTATATTTCATTACACAAAACCTTCTTTTCCAGAAGACAGCAAGAGGGAGAGAGTCTTCAGGAGTTCTCCCTCGCGTTAATGGGTCTTATGGAGAAGGCAAAGCAGCGCGTGCCTGCTGGCATGTTGAGTCCCGAGACTTTGTTAAGGGATCAGTTTGTTGAACGGGTGTTGGATGGATCTCTGCGTCGTGAACTGAAGCAGTTTATGCGCAGCAGGCCAGACAGCACTCTGCTTGAAGTTAGGGCTGCAGCAATTCGGTGGGAGCGCGAAGGGGTACCCTCTGGGGTGAGAAGTCATAGCCAATCTACCCCGGTAGTTCATGGTTTTCAGTGTGGGATTCATGGTAGCCCGCAGCCGCAGGTAGCTCCCCTAATATCCGTAACAGAAATGAGCCAGCTCAGAGAAATGCTAAAATGTCAGCAAGAACGGCTCCAGCAGCTTAGTGAGAGCATTTCCCAGTTGAAAAATGTCTGTGGTCCTAATCGTTCTTGTTTTTCTGGTTCAGTGATCTGCAAGCGGTGTAATCAGCCCGGTCATTTCGCACGGGAATGTGAGGGGGGGTGGGCCTCTTATGGAGCACCATTTCAGATGAATCCAGCTCCTCAGGCCCGCCCTGCTTACCGGTCAGGTCAGAGTAATGTAAATGCTGATGCACTCTCTCGCCAGCACTTACCCCATCCACCAGATATGAGAGCCATGCTTTCGGATACAGTTGAAGCACACCCAACGGTTGTTGCGATTTTGCCACAACACACTGTAGCCGAACTATGTGCCTTGCAACAGGACGATCCCCTCTTACAGGAGGTGTTGGGGTTTTGGAGGAAGGGCCAATACCCCAGTCGAGAAGAACGGGCCCAGCTGTCTTCCGCCACATTGGTTCTACTTCGTCAGTGGGACCGGTTTGTAGAGAGAGAGGGAGTGCTGTATCGGAAGATATTTAGACCAAATGGTGGTGAGGTAGTGTTTCAGTTGGTGCTACCTAGGGTACTTATTAAGAATGTGCTGACCCAAGTTCATGAGGAACATGGTCCTCAGGGGGTGGAGCGAACTTTGGCGCTCCTACGATCCCAGTGTTACTGGCCTTATATGGCTTCTGAAGTGGTCCAATGGTGCCAGGCTTGTGAAAGGTGCCAGGTAGCTAAGGATGTTCACCTCCTGTTGGGAGGTCCTTCCGCATCTTTGTCAACTATAACAGCTTGTTTTGGAGCTGATAGGATCAGTTTTAATAGATTATCGTCGGGTCGCCGATACAAAAGGTGGGGGTAGAATGTAGCAGTAGAGAGAGATGCCTGATTAGGCTGATGGGTTCCTGGTGCGAACGTCTAGTTGATAAAGTGGGCGTGGTATATAGGCAGCTGCCGCATTCAGTCAGACTGTTTGTCTTCCTGCTCCTGCCGCATGGCTGTGGGTGTTGGCCGTGCAAGGCAACCCATCGCTGAGCGTGGTGCGGGCCGGTGTTGATTCCTTCACGGGGTAGGTGTTGTCACTCTCTGCACTATAGCTGATATCAGACAGAAACTCTAAATGGAGGTGTTGTTGTAGGTAAAACGCCACGGTGCTGCGCTTCTCCGCTCCCTCATGCTGCGGGTGTGTGTGTGTGTGTACGTGGTTGTGAAGCTGGCAGGTAAGGAAACAATTAACCTTGTAATCTCTATTTGTGGCAGCTATATGAAGAGTAGTTATTAATTAACTTTCTTTAGGTCCCCCACCCACATCGGGACCACTGCTGCTCTGTTTCCGGAGACTGCTGCTTTATGAACATCTGTGGTGTCGTCAGCTGTGTTCCCCTTGCAGTGGCACGTAAGAGTGTGACGTCAGTGCGGCCACTTGCCCTTTCTACGGCATGTCGAGAGTGCCAGAACCAGTGAAGGGTGAACTGTATAGTTGTGCAAAGCTGTATTTATTGAAGTAACTTGTATGTATTTATTGAAGTAATTTAGTGTCTTGGGGTTTAAAGGGTCTGTTATTTAGTTGGGATAAAATGAATGAAATAATTACAAAAAGAATGTTGAACATGATGTAAATAAATAAAGAATGTTTTAAGATGTTTTAAGGTAACTGTAAATAAATTATCATTGTTATTTTGGAACAGTTGTCCCGGATGTTTTAATCAGTGCAAAGCGAACCTGCGTGGCCTTAAAGTAATAAGGTAATCTCTGGGTGAAATTCCCAGGGTGGCGTTGTTAAACTTAATTTATTCATGCTCTCAGGGCATGAGTAATGCCACATAAATAAGTTGCTAAGGTTTTACATTACCCTGCTGACCACTTGACCAGGTCACCCTTGTAAAAGAGATCTCGAACGTGCAAAATAACTGGTAAAATAAAGGTGATTGATTTTATGATATATAACACCATCAGAAAGTTTTGGTTTGTAGCCTGACACTACAGTACTGTTGTTGTTTTTTTACAATCAACCTTTATTTAGTCAGGTAAATGTCATTGAGCCTCGTGAACTCATTTAAAAAAGTGACCTGCTACAAACTAAAGAATGATTAACAGCAATGGTAGAATTTCCTTAAATAATAGACAATAAACACAAGAGAGAAATATATATTTTTTCTTTTAAAACAAAGTATCAAAGACTAGAAAAACATTATAAGGTAGATGTATAAATCAAAGACAGGAACATATCTGCATTGTTTTGCCAGGATTCCAAGAGATTCAACTATTCTCCAGATTCCAACAGTTTCCTGAAAGTAGCTGTCTGAAATGTGTATTTTTCACATAAACAAGAAGTCAAATTATGAAAAAATGACAGAGAATTGCAGCTCATTATTAACTTTATGTCTGTCTGAAATAAACACTGTTTTCCCATTGCAGTTGTCTTGGACCCTACCATGCTGCCAGAAAACCCATCCATCCTGAAGAACAATGGTGCTCTAAGTGAAGCAGACAAGCAACGTAACGCTGAAATCAGCCGTGGAAGGGTGATTGTGGAGCAAGCCTTCGGATGTTTGAAGTGCAGGTGGAGACGGCTTCGTGACGTGCAGAATACCAGAACTGTTGTGGTGGTGAAGATCATAGTGGCTACCTGCATCCTCCACAACTTGGGACGTGGGCCATCACAAATTTGTCAGCAGCATGCAGACGGGTCCGCCAGGGAGGATGATGAAAATGAATAACTCTTAGAATTCCGGTGTGTAAAAGAAAAAAATAATAGGTAGTACAGTATGTTGTTTTGAAACTTCCTACATTAGCGCAGTTGTTCATGACAAAACTGTCTGTACAAATGTACTTAAAAGACTGCTATAATGAAGCTTAATAAACATTTTTCTTTAAATACAGCATTTTGTCTTTGAGTTGTGACAAAAGTTCCAATCTCAGTTGTCTGAAAGTTTCAGTTTTAATTACAAAATGTGCAACAGAACAGCATTTTCAAAATTCATACAATCAAAGGCACTGAAAACCAAACATTTTTACTGGGCCGAACCTGAGCAAAATAAACAATGTGAAAACAAAAAAAACTTTAAAAAAAAACAGAAGTTGTTTTGTGCAAAACAATAAGAAAGTTTACAGTACAGCTACATTTTTTTGTAGCATCTGGGCTGATTTCATTTGCTCCTGGGTTGATTTCATTTGCTCCATCATGTCCTGATGTCGCTGTTGACTGTTTTCCTCTGACTGGCGGAAGAACTCCAAAACCTCACTAGACCTTCGCTTGCGAGTGGAACACGCATGTGTTCAATCGAGAACAGTGTCTGTTCTTTATTAAAACTGTCATTCTCGCGGATGGGGGACTCTGCGTGGCTGCTGGTTGATGGAGAGTCTTCACAGTTCTCTGAAAAAATCATTTTAAAAGAAAAAAACACAGTATTGTTAAATTCATTATACAGTAATTGGTTTGGTTTGCATTAAAACTTATTTCTCCTAAATCTTACCAGCTGTGCTGTCCTGTGCAGGTTGGATAAGCTCAACTTTCATAGTGAGGTTTGCATCAATGTACAAGCTGGACAAATCCCCTGCACTGCGATACAGGCTGCCAGAAAATGTTGTTCTCTGCTCATCAACAAACATGTTGTTAGACTGAAAACAAACACAAACACACACTTACTACACAAATATACACGTCCTAACACATAAATATCATACAGGATTATAGACTGTTTCTAAACACGGATCTTTGGAAACCAAATATATATTTTTTTAACCACAGTTTAGTGCTAATTTATAGTCAGTTCAACAAACAATGTGTGTTTAGTTCTGGGTTGCCTAACAAAATAAGCCACAGCGCCAAAGAAAACAAGGGTAAAAAATATATATTTTAAAATAAAATTCATAACTAATAGTTACTTTTTTAATGTGCTGAATAATAAAATGTGGCGAATGAAAGTCGCTGCCGCTGGCCTACAGAACTGTTGTGATCCAAACAACGAGAAAAACAGCCGTACGCCGCATGACATGCAACTAAACACAGGTTTTTAATGTGATCTGTGTTCACAAGCATACGCTTAAGCTGTGTGTGTGATTAAAAAACACACAACAACATTTTACAACTGTTATTTTAGTAAAAGTTAAGGAGTTCACTTACATAAAGTAGTCAGTGCCCGAGTGACGGTCTCTAAGTTAGCTGGTTGTCATGGCAACAGGCCTCCGGACAACACGCGCGTACACACGCACATTTGTGCCTTATCTTGTACATGTGTACACTTACAAACTATTTTGTCATGTATCACGAGATTAAACACTTCTTCACCTCGAGTAGCCAGTTAGCAAGGAAGTTGTGTGTTACTTTTATTACAGTCCCCACAAAAACACGAAGCGGAACCTTTGAACCTATGCCTTTGCAGTACAGTACAGTTCATTCAACCGTCAGGTAAATCTTATTGAACCTCATGGGCTCATTTACGAAAGCGACCTGCTAAAACTAAAGAACGATGAACAGCAATGGTAGAATTTCCTTAAACAATAAACAAACAATAAACAATAAACAATAGAAAACAAAAAAGAGAAAAAAACAAAAGAAAGAAAGAAATACTTTTTTATTATTATTTTTTTTTAAACAAAGTATCAAAAAACGAGCAAAACATAAGGTAGACGTATAAAATCAAAGACAGGAACAAATCTGCATTGGTTTTTGCCATGATTCCAGTACAGTACTTTATTGTAATACTACTGACTGGCGTTGAATTATTAACTATAGATAATTTGACGTGATGAAATTTTTTAAATGAAATAACATTTATCCAAGCAAATACATATTTAAATAAATCTTAATTGAAGTATAAATTAGTCCTTTAGATGAAAGTACTGTAGGCCTACAGCATAACATGCAGATAAAACCAGTAACAAAATTTAACCAAATTTGTTAAAACTACTTGATTTATTTACAAGATAGGTACGTTTTTGAGTCTTTTTTTTTTTTTGGTGCATTACTGAAGCAAAACCAAATTTGTTAAAAAGCAAAGGAGTAAGTTTAAAGCTGTTTTTTTTTCATAGCCTTTGTATTTTAGTTTTAGTTTTTATGAATTATTTTAATGTCTAATATTTTATTGATTTTTAGTGTTGCATTTAAACATTTAGTTTGAATATACTGTAAAGTTCTTTACTGTTGTTTCTCGTGCTGCGATAATGAAATTCACATTTACACTTTCAGTTGTGGTTGCACTGTTTGCTTGGTAAAATGACCCTCTCTAAACACTTTAATTGTGCAGTCCTGTTCAGTCTCATAAATAAACCAGTGGGGTGGACGGTTTAGTCTGAGGAGCTTCTTACTGATGGCCATAAGCCTTTTGAAGGATTATCTCTCACTACAAAGCTCGAGTGGGTTTTATTTTGACCTGCTGTCCCACAAAATTACAGCCTTTATTTCTGAATAACTTTAGTTTTTTTCTTTCTTTCTTTCCTTTTTACGTTTTTATTTTTTAATTTTTTTAACAGAAGACCAGAGCTCGAGGAGGTGCTTCAAAAGGTTTGCGTCGCCATGGAAACTCATTTCGTATACGGAAATATCACTTGGGCGGACAACTTTGAGAAAAAAACAATGTTTTTTGTCAAGTAAAGGTTACGTTCTCAAGTATCTTTTTGTTGTTGTTGTTGTTGTTGTTGTTGTTGTTGTTGTTGTTGTTGTTGTTGTTGTTGATGCTGTTGTTGCTGAGTATTAGCTTTTAAAAAAAATTTTTTACTTGCATGCATGCTTGCCAATTCAGCAGAATATATACAAAGTGCAAGCCAAAAATTAGTACAGGTAGTTGTTCTTTTATTATCCAAGTTCACGATATTGGTTTGAAAAGGAAGAAGCGGCTAAAGATGATGGATGGATGAATATTCCAACATTGACATTTGTTTGACTCACAATAAATGAATTTCCAAGTACTAATGAAGTCCTAACTAACTATAAACTTCGGCTCAGCATGAACAGATCACTGAGTATCTCAGTCTTGCCATATGGCAAAATTGTTGCAGCTGCAGAGAAATCTACAGTAGACGTGGACAACTTACCATACCATACCATACCATACCATTTTATTTATAAAGCACTTTAAACAGGAACAAGTCCACACCAAAGTGCTGGACAAACAAACACGCAACAGGCAACACAGACAATGAAGTACAACACGAAAAACATAAAAACATTGCAGATCATAAATCAAACGATCCAATACAAATCAGCTGGCATTGAAAGCGATGGAGTAGTAGTGAGTTTTTAACCGGGATTTGAAAACCGAGAGGGAGGGGGCCTGTTTGATGAGCAGCGGTAACTCGTTCCAGAGTCTTGGGCCTGCTACAGAGAACGCCCTGTCACCCCTGCGCTTAAGGCGAGTTTCTGGAACTATTAAGAGTACCTGATCCTCTGACCTCAAAGCACGTGGAGGGACATATGGGTGTATCAGATCCGAGAGATAGGCGGGGGCGAGACTGTTCAGCGATTTGTAGACATACATGAGAATTTTGAATTGGATTCGAAGATGAACCGGTAGCCAGTGAAGGGAGGCCAAGACTGGTGTAATGTGCTCTCTTTTGCGTGTGCTGGTTAAAAATCGGGCAGCTGCGTTCTGAACCAGTTGTAATCGTGCAATGGTGGCTTGACTGACGCCAAACAGAAGTGAATTGCAGTAATCAAGCCTAGATGTAATGAATGCGTGAATCACTGTCTCCAGGTGCTTTTTGGATAATATGGGCTTCAGCTTAGACAGACGCCTCAGCTGGAAAAAACAGGATTTGACGATCATGTTTACATGACTGTTGAGTTTCATGGAAGGATCCATTATCACTCCCAGATTTTTGACTTTTTGTTTTTCGGACAGGGGTAGAGCAGACAGGTCAATGCAGTGGTTTGAGGTTGTGTCATTGGGAAGGAACAATATGGCTTCAGACTTCTTATCATTGAAGCTTAAGAACTTGCATGTGTTGGCTATATTTATCATATTTGCCACAGCGGACAAATCTTTCATGACTGCATTTTGCTGCCCCATCTCTGTCGTGCACTAGTGTCAGATTTCACCACCGTCCTGGTATTCCCTGCTTTGCTTACCACCAACAGCGCAGAGTTGTAGTATTGACTCAGGGAGCAGTCATTATCTACAATCCTCTTGTCAGAGTTCAACAGACAGTACAGTCTTGTGTTGTTAATTGTGTGTTTGTTTACTTTTTATGAGATATGATGGACAAACTAAACTGACATGTCTGCCTGTCCATAGTTGTGGATCAAAACAGCGGAGGAAATGACCGTTTTCCTGTACGAGTGTCTGAGAGCTGCTGGGCTGCAGGATCATTATGACAGGTAAGTAAATACATTAAAAGTCAAATATTACCAGTGTTCTCCAGTAATGCATGTCCTTCTTGTCTTGTAGGTTTACCTTGGTGGGTGTTTGCCATGCAGCCCAACTTTTAGCTCTGAGGATGGAGGACTACCCCCTCCTGGGTGTTCACTCTATGGAGGACAGGACTCGACTTTTCCGTCTTGTCCGACGAGTCAAATCTCTTGACCTTAAGAGACTTGTGGACAACAACGTCATGATTAATAGTGAAAATGTTCACGATGGAGGTGTTGAAGACAACGCTGCAGTGGATGGTAGATTCAGTCCTGATGAAAATCTTGATGAAGATTTGAGTGAAGACCAGGATGAAAACCAAGCTTTTGTGGGAAGTTCCAGCTTTGCCATACCATCAAGCTTTCGAAGACGACTCGAGTTCACTGTTGAATCTTCTCATCCTGTTCATGTAGATGCAAAACATAAAAATGAACAGCCTGTTTGTGGAAAAGAATCAGCCACGCCTGTGCAACACAAGCTTTTAAGCAAAAAGTCTGTGCTAAATGCCCATCAAGACAGCAAGAACAATAAACTGGATGACTGTAAATGTCCACATGATGGTCAAAATGAGGAAAAGCTGCACACCACAAGAGAATCTTCTACGTTCAACTATTGTGTTAGTTTACTACAGAACAGTAAAAGGCATTATCCCAGACCAGTGACGTCGAAAACATTTACCAACAACTTATTTGGACTGAACGACAGAAAAGGAATATCCAAGAGGAACATTTCTTCTACAGGAATGACTAAGTCCATACCTGTTTATGAAGCAAAAAGAACAACTGGATACAACTACGGACTCCCTCTGAGTTCTCCTCAGGCTTTAAACAACAAGTGAGCATCCTGCTAATACAGTACAGGGAACCCTCGACTTACGAACGAGTTCCGGACCTAAGGACCGTTCGTATGTCGAAAATGACGTAAGTCAGATCCTACAGTATTAAAAAAAAAAAAAAAATTAAATAAATGAATACATGTACAGTACTGTACAATGACCAAGCACTTAGCCTATCCTAACAGTTTTTAAAGATGGAGTGAGTTGAATTGTCTCCCTTTCACATAAAGTGAAAGTGAAAAGCTCCCTTTATGTGAATGGAGCCTGCTGGGGAGACAATTCAACTCACTCCTTCATCTTTAAAAACTGTGTTAGGATAGGCTAAGTGCTTGGTGACTGTACAGTACTGTACATTTATCTATTTATTAAATATATATATATTTTTTTTTTTTAATGTATAAATAGATAAATGTACAGTACTGTACAGTCACCAAGCACTTAGCCTATCCTAACACAGTTAAGGAGTCAGTTGAATTGTCTCCCTCCTCCCCAGCAGGCTCCATTCACATAAAGGGAGCTACTTTCACTTTATGTGAAAGGGAGACAATTCAACTCACTCCATCTTTAAAAACTGTGTTAGGATAGGCTAAGTGCTTGGTGACTGTACAGTACTGTACATGTATTCATTTATAAAAAATATTATTATTATTATTTTTTTTACAGTGCATTCGTAAGTGTGAGTTGCCGTAGGTCGGGGGTGCCGTAAGTCGAGGGTTCCCTGTATTTTAGAAGATTACCATAGGGTGCATTAAATTTGATTTGTTACAGGTAGCATTTAATAACCACCTGCAATCATTTTCCAGATTTGAATAGCTAATTGGATTTGACTGGTGTATTTTTTTCTGTGTGTGTGTCAGGCTTGTGGGAGGACAAAGGATTAGCGTGTGTGTGAGGAAAAGGCCTTTAACACGTGCTGAGTGCAGAAGACGAGAGGCAGATGTTGTGACGACTCCAGGTGGAGACTGTGTGGTTGTCCACGAAAGCAAAGAAGCTGTGGATCTCACAGAATACGTCCTTCAGGTATAAGTGCAAAGAAATGAATCCGACGATTTGAATTCTTTTTTTTTTTTATATGGGGAATCTTTGTCGCACTCATATTTTCATCTGTTTTAATTAGTCTCTTGTAAATCTTCTCCTGCTGATTGTTTTGCAGCACAGGTTTTACTTTGACCATGTTTTGGGGGAGGAGAGCTCCAATGAAGAGGTGTATCTAAAAACAGCATTTCCTCTGGTGCAGCACATGCTCACTGGGTAGGCTGACTGATACAAAGAAGATGTGTCACCAAAAATGCTTTAAACATCAGTTTTTGAACATCAGCTTTTGTTTGTGTATCCAGAGGGAAGGCCACCTGCTTTGCATACGGACAAACGGGTGCAGGGAAGACTTACACCATGCTAGGTTCATCTCCTGGAGGACCTGGGTTGTACGCTCTTGCAGCTCAGGATATTTTTGCTCAGCTGTCCACCACAGAACACCCAGCTCAACTGGTTTATGTCAGTTTCTTTGAAATCTACTGTGGTCAGCTGTATGACCTCTTGGACCACAGGAAAAGGTGCTGCTACTGTTGTCGTTTTATTATCCTGATTTTA
This sequence comes from Garcialebias charrua, assembly GCA_038048925.1. NCBI lineage: Eukaryota > Metazoa > Chordata > Actinopteri > Cyprinodontiformes > Rivulidae > Garcialebias > Garcialebias charrua. Next base: position 27,515 of record JBBPBX010024131.1, on the reverse strand, counting down.
AAGTTTTACAGCTGTTTATTTTAGCTAAATTTATGTTTTCTTTATTGGTTAGCTATTTTTTCCACATTAAATAGCCACAATATTCTATCTTTAGTGTGCAGAGTTGTAAAGCTAACGTATTTCTCTTGATATTTTCCTCCTCTCTTCCTTCTGAAGGTTGTTTGCCAGAGAAGACGGACAGAAAGTGGTTCACATTTCAGGGCTGCGGAATATCAGAGTGGATTCTGTCAAATCACTGTTGGAGGCATGCATCTTTATTTTAAATATGTTCATCACACATTTAATCTCTTGTATTTAGTGCCCCAATGTTGGACAGTCATACAGATTTTCAATTCAAAAGTATAAGCCTTGTATTTTAAAAAGGGAGAAATTGCCAAGCACAGCTCCCCAAGTCTTCCTGGCTTGTCTAAAGATGTGTTCACACCCCAGCACCTTCATCAGCCGACTTAATTATTAATTGTATTATATTGGGCGGCCGTGGTGTATAGTGGTAATGGCAGTCGTCCCCCGATCGGAAGGTTGGAGGTTCGAATCCCGGTTCCCCACACCATGTGTCGTTGTGTCCCTGGGTAAGACACTTAACCCCAAGTTGCTCCCAGTAGGACTGGATGGCGCCTTGCATGGCAGTCTGCCGCTACCGGTGTATGAATGTGTGTATGAATGGGTGGATGGTTGGTATTGTAAAGTGCTTTGGGGCCCCTCATAGGGGGCTGGAAAGCGCTATATAAATTAGCTCCATTTACCATTGAAAATAACACTCAATAGTTGTGTGTGGGGTTTGAGGAAATGATTGTGGCTGTCTGCACTTTGTACTGTACAGCACTTTGGTTGGCATTGTCGCTGTTTTAAGTGTTCTATAAGGTCTCTTTGACCATCTTTTATAATGCCTTTCCCATTCTCCGCATTCCTTGTTGCCATTCAAGGTGATTTCTCAGGGAATGACAGAACGAACTCAAGGGGTGAGTGGCATCAATCCACTCTCTTCTCGTTCCCACGCCTTGCTTCAGATTCAGCTCAGAGATTTAAACCAGCAGACAACTGGCAGGTGAGACATAACTGACTGAAGTGAACTGGCTTGTTGACAACTTGCTTTCCCCTCGTCTTCTTCAATTTCATCCAACACTTTGCAGACTTTCTGATGAGTTTGTCCTTTTTGAGGCACAAAGTAACTGAGTTCAGTATAACACGAGGACATTAATATTTGAGTATAATGACTGGACTTCGTGATGTGTTTGTGTTTATGTGGGCAGGATGTGGTTTGTGGACCTGGCAGGAAGTGAGAGGGCATGTGATGCCAAAGAACCAGACAGACGGACTCGTATGGAGGGAGCTGAGATCAACCAGAGCTTGTTGGCTGTACGTTATATCAGACGTCATATTCAGATGTTTACATGATCTGTTTTTATTAATTTAACCATTTCACCCCTCAGCTCAAGGAATGTATCCGTTCACTTGATAAAGACGAATCTCACACACCTTTCCGACAAAGTAAACTTACTCAGGTAAAGAGACTGATGCCAGTATATACAAGTGTGTAAACAATTTTATTCTAAACAGCTTTTTTGTCATTTTAGGTTTTGAAAGACTCATTTGTCGGTGACTCAAAAACATGCATGATAGCCAACATCTCACCGAGTCACCGGGCAACAGAACACTCACTGAATACACTGAGATATGCAGATCGGTAAGTTTGTTTACATAAACGGGCATGCTGAGAGAAGTTTGAATTGAAATATTTGTATTTTTATGATGATACAATAATTCTCTCTGGGATGGCATATGTTCTTTTTTTATAGTGTGAAGGAGTTGAAGGGACAAGGTGAGCTAAAACAGAAAAAAGGATGTGAGGCAGGACACTCCTCCAAACATGATGTGTCCAACAATAACAAGAGTCAAAGCGATGCTGGTGTCCAGAAAAAGACTAAATTTAAGACGCAAAGTGTGGCTGCAGTAAGGTTACACACAGAGGGCACATTTCTCTGCTCAACACCCAAGGACAGTAGAAGTGAACAGAAAACACAATCAAAGAACAGAATAGGACCTGAGCATGTTACATCTATTAGAGGTTGGCTGTTAAATGGTGACAACGGGCATTGGAGTAAAAGAGCAGATGAAAAGGAGGGTAGGAGGATGGAAAATGTAAGGTCTAGAAGCTATAGTCAGCGTATTCGAGAAAAAAGTACCAGGGCACCATTGATGTATGAACAACAAACCAAAGGGCAGCAAAATAAGGAAAACGCCGTAGCGAGTTATTTAGCTTTTGCTAAAGTACAATCTGGAGTCCAGCTCAGAGAAAAAGAGACCCACCAGCTAATCAACTCAAAAGACAGAAAAAAAGAGCAAACAAAAAGGATAGAATCAAGAGGACAAACAGAGAACCTCTGTAGAAGTGTAGAAGAGATGCAAAGACAAAGAGATTTACTTCAGGATGATCATCAGGAGAAAATGAGGCATCTGAGACGGTACCATCAGCAGCTGCAGCAGTTTTCCCCCTCGCAAGCTTTTTCATCTGCTCATCTCCACTCATCGTGTCCATCTTTCTCTTCCTCCACTCGGGGCTCCCTGTCGTCACTCCTGCACTCCCCCTACCTCTCACCTTTTGCTCAGATGGATCATAACTTGAAAGGTTTTTCGGATACATACACAGACAGGGTGGAGGTTGATTTTACTAGAAGACAAAATCCTTTACTCAGTGATGAGGCTTGTGTACAAAATGAGACCTCTTCAAAGAACTGTACAAACAACGATGTGGGGGAAGATCGGAGCATAGGTAAGAGTGAAAGTGAGAGGAAGAGATCGGCTGAAGCAAAGAGTGTCTGGAGAAAAAACAAGCGTTGTGCTTGGGCAGCAGAGGAAGAGATGGAGTCTACAAACAGAATGACAACTGTACCTCCAACAAATATAGAGGCACAGTCAGATGACCGAACAGATCTGGGTGTGGAAGGGCTGGATGCATCACATGCTCCTGATAATGGAGTATGGAGTGCTGGGCAGACAGAAGCAGCTGATTACTACAGTTTAGCATCTACTCACGACAGCTGCTTTAGTCGCCCGTCTTTTGAGTCACAGCATCAACAAGCTCTTGCAGAAAGACCTCTTTCTCCAGCACTGATTTCTGACAACAAATCTAATAAACAGGATTGCAAAATCCTTATTTTACCATTTCAAAATCTTTCAGAAGCAGTACCGCCAAACGGTGCCAGTAAAGTACCTTTTTCACACGTTCAGGCAACCACATCGCCTGTCACAACCATCAATACATTGACTGAGTCATTTAACAAGCCGTCAGAATGTCCTGTTCACACACGATCAGGTAACCATCTGGACTTCAAAGCCAAAATGTCTGTTCTTTCTCAAGATGAGACCTCTTCGGAGCCCTTTAGCTATACTACGGACCCCCTGAGCATCTCCTTGCTTCATGTGGACCAGCAACTTGCTACAGCCTCGTTCACCCAGGGGCACACCAGCAATACATCCTTCTGCAAATGTAAAAGTGAGAATGGAGAAGGTGGTGCTGGAAAAGAAAGTTTCTTGGGTGTTGAAATTGAGAGGGAATTTGTAGATGATGAGGATGCAGAAAATACACAGTCTTTTTTAGAACGTGCTAAGATCTCCCACTCTACTGCACCCAATACATTTGACACTTCTGGGTATACACTGCTGTCCCTTCATGATGGAGAGAAGAATCAGAAAAATCAGCCAGCTTTAGATTACAAAGCCTCTGCATCTCAAACTCGCCATCAAACCCCTCTCACGTCACTTCCTATCCAGCACAAGAACACCAACTCATTCCCTGTATCCAAACGACCAGAACATGCACATAAAGAGCACAAAACGTCACCACAACAATTAGAAAATGTCTCAGGGCACTTGAATATAGTACATTCAAACCAGTCAATCAAGACAACGGAGCCAAGTGGTCAAGAAAGCAACAACAATCAACTAATTAGACCCACAATCCATCTGTTTACCATGGACAACTTGAACCATGCCAAGTAAGTACAGTACTACAATACTCTTTAGAACAAGTGAAAATGTTAGTAACTGAAAGTTATGCACCATAACTCATGTTCCCTGAAGGAAGGGAACAAGGTGCAACACTATTGCTATGGGAAATTGCGCCCCCGCACGATTACCTGAAGGAATACATTCACGCCTTTACGGCAGGGGGCATCAGCGTCACCCCAGAGACCCCGCCTTCTGGGTACTTAAGACGCGGACGCCCATCCTACTTTCTCCAAGTGAACTTCACCGAGCTTCAGCATTGAAAAGGGCCAACTGTGTTGCACCTCGTTCCCTTCCTTCAGGGAACATGAGTTATGGTGCATAACTTTCAGTTCCCTTATCAGTCAGTCACTCGGTGCAACACTATTGCTATGGGAACATAATTCATTCACGCCCTTGAAATGCTCAGTAAAATGCATGCTTGTGAGAACTTCTGCCTTTCTACATAAGGCATCTCTCGGCTGCTCTCTACAGCGTATGTAGAGGGCACAGCCGGAGAAGGAACGTCACATGCAGAAACATCAACCTGATGTTACCACTAGACATATTGGTGGAACTCCAGCTAGAGGCAGCACAGACGTGCTCCACTGGTACAATTGCTCACCATCTCCTACTTCTCTAGATAATTTGGGAAGCAGGAGGAAAAGATCAAAGAGCAAAAAACCCTTTAAGCCATTGACATTTCAGATGGCATCATTTAGGTATAAACTCGGCTTATACACAGGGTGACCTTTGACCCCTCAGGGGCAAATCTGTCGTACACACAGGGTGCACATACGAGCCTAAAAAGACCTTTATCTGTTCACTGAACAGATAACTTCTTAGGACTGTCAAAGGGGCCCATCCTGATGTCGGAGACCTGTTAGTGAGGGGAGGGCAATCCCTTCCTCAGTACGTCCCTCATGTAAGCATGTGCACCAAGGGTTTCCCCTTTTGATGTTGTTTCCCCCTTAAAAAAAAAAAAAGGAGAAACAGTGAGGCCTTAGGCCCTCAGCCTGTTCCCTTCAGTGGCCAGGCTGAAAGCTGCCACAGTTCTGGACGTGGGTGGAGAAGCTGCCCATGTGCCTGAGTCAGCAGGTCCTTGTGAGAAGGCAGCTGCCATGGTATCCCTGACAGCATTGAGATCAGTTCCGGGAACCACGGTTTCTGTGGCCACCTGGGGGCTATTAGTATCAAGGAGAGGGCTCCCTTGCGTACATGCTCCAGCATCACCTGAATCAGAGGGACAGGTGGAAAAGCGTAATACAGCACCCCTGCTGGCCAATCCTGGGCCAAAGCATCCGTTCCCAACGGAGCGTCTGTTTCTTTTAGAGAGAAGTATAGGTCACATTGTGAGCTGGCCCTGCATGCGAACAGGTCTACAGAGGCTCTCCCAAATCGTGACCAGACCTGATCCACGACCCGTGGGCTCAGCCTCCATTCCGATGCCAAGAGAGGCCCTCTTGAGAGGGCATCCGCTCCGTAGTTCAGTTCGCCCGGAATAGTACGGAATACGCAAGTCGCCCTGAGCGACAATATTCTCGGGGCACACCACGTGAGCAGTCTTTGTGTCAGACCGAGGAGAGCTCGGGATCTTGTCCCTCCTTCCCTGTTGATGGACACCGTGGTTCTGTTATCTGATTTTACTAGGACATGCTGCCCTGCGATCAGACCTTTACCAAAAGTATTTTACCGACAGGAATACGGCCAACAATTCCAGGAAGTTGATGTATAATCTTGCTTCCTGCTCTTTCCAAAGGCCTCAGGCATTCTGATTTCTGCAGACTGCCCCCCCATCCTGTTTTCGAGACATCTGTTGTGATGACCACACGGGATGACACCCGTCTCAACGGGACCTCCTCCGTGAATACAGACAAGTCTCTCCATGGTTCTAAGACCCTCAGGTACACTGAACCGATCCGAACTTTTCCTGCTCGCCTAAACGGGGCAGGTTGTGTTTGTTGGTTTAGCCATATTTGTAAGGCCCGCATTTTCAACAATGCGTGTGTCACACAGGGTATGACCGCCGCCAAGAGGCCTAAGAGGCGTTGGCATGTTTTTAGGGGGATCCGCTGATTCAGTCTAAACTTTGCCAGACAATGGCAAATTGAGGAAATGCGTTCCTGCGAGAGCCATGCTCTGTGCCGGATGGTGTCGACCTGTACTCCCAAAAATACGGTAACCTGTGATGGAGTCAGGTCGCTCTTCTGCTGGTTTATGACAAAACCGAGAGCCTCCAGGTGAGAGATCACCCTGCGGGAGTGCGACAGAGCCTGCATTCTGCTTCCGGACAGAATCAGGAGGTCATCCAGGTAATTCATAATTCTGACCCCTTGCTTCCTAAGAGGGGCCAGTGCTGCGTCCAGACATTTTGTAAATGTACGAGGAGCAGTCTTTAAACCGAAGGGTAAAGGCTCCAGTATAGCTGTGCGTTAGGCAGCACGCCGCTCGACGCGCGCGTGCTGCGCGCAGGCAGTTCACAGTATAGCTCAGCGTGAGGCTCCAGCGTGAAGCTCCAAATTTTTGACATAATTTGAGCAGCAGCAGGGTGGAGCGTTTACCTACGGGACAAATTGAGGTCGCTGATTGGTCATTTGCTGACACGCCTACTGAATTGATTGACAGGTCGAATGGTGAAAGAAAAGGCACGGGCTGCGCAGCGGTATTTTGTGTTTATATGTTAATAAAAAGTTCTAAAAAATAAAATAAAAACAGGGAGCGCTGGTCCTGCAGCCCACAGCCCACCAGGAAATATTTAGAACCTGGCGCATCCACGTTGGACATTTGGTTCGCTCGTGACAAATTCATTCATTCCTCCTCATCGGAGGAGGAAGCGAATGGTGACCGCTTCAAGCGATCACTTGACTTTTGGCAAAAAAACAAAAGAAAAGTCCAGATCAGCGATGAAGAAGGGGAATTTAATACATTTGTGTCTCATACAAAACAGTCCGGCGCCGGGCAGTTTATTGTGAGACAACGCAGGCGCGTAGGCGGTCGTAAAATTTGAGCTTGGCGCGTTCACGCCCGCGTTCAAAGGCTTGTGCCGCGGCGCTCACACGGCGTGCAGCGGCGTTCGGCCCAACGCAGAGCTATACTGGGGGCTTAAGGCCTTGAATTCGTATGCTTTTCCTTCGAATGCAAAGCGGAGGTATTTTCTGTGCCTCCTCCACACGCCTACGTGGAAGTAGGCGTCTTTAAATCCACTGTACATGCGTAGTCTCCTGGTTTTACAGACTGGAGGACTTGCCGTAGTGTGAGCATCTTGAACTTAAATAATAATAACTTATTTTGTATTTGTTCTTTGTATTTTGAGTGGGAATCACTGTATCACTGTATTTTGATTGCACCACTCTAATTGCGCTGTTTCTTAGTAGTTTTTGTTCACTGAATATTGTATTGATTGTATTGATGTTTTATGGGTTATGTTTTTTGTGTCTTATGTTTTTATATTTTATGCACCGTTATGCCGAAGCAAATTCCTAGTCTGTGAATCCTGTTCATTGACAATGGCGATAATAAACTGAATCTGAATCTGAAATGTTCTTATTCTCTTGTTCAGCGTCCTGAGATTGAGGATCGGCCTCAGGGACTGATCTCTTTTGGGCACCAAGAAGTACTTGCTGTAGTGACCGAAGCGTAGTTTGTGTTTCAGGACAACACTTATTACTCCCTTCTGCAACATCGTTGATACTTCCTCCCTCAGCACGTGTGCGCGTGCTGGGTTGATATTCGACTGCAGCACCCCCGTGAAGGGGGGCGGTCCTTTGAGGAACTGCAGCCTGAGCCCATGACGCACCGTCGTCATGATCCATTCGTTTGGCAGACACGCCCTCCAGGCCTGCACATGTGTCGTGAGCCTGCAGGCATGTTTATCCATTGTTTATTTTGTGTGTACGCGGGAGGGGTGGCCTTTGATCCCTCTCGCGTGCTCCCGAGCGAGCTGGTCTGCCCAACAGAGGACGTTGCGAGGTCTGACTGTCTCAGGCAGAACTCGTGCGTCCTACTGCGGTTCATAGTCTGACCTAGTAATTTGTGTTTCACAAAAGTGGGGCTCGAGTCAAGAACCAGGGCAATCTGTGCTTTGGTACTTTTATTTTTGTGTATGGATGAAACCGTGCTTGTTTTTATTACACATACAGTAGATGAGTCATGTTTAGTGCGTACACACATGTCACCAGCTTCTTGTAACGTTTTACAAACGAAGTCTGGGCTCAAAGAGTTCGGTTCCCATACCACATGGGCGGGCAAACCTGTAAAATTATGAATTTGTCCTGTTTCATCAGGCCCGAATCTGCTTCCCACCTGGGTTCATCGAAGAGGTCCTAGGCCGAGCCGCCTGGCGATGAAAAGGCTCTCCGTCGCCAGCAGGTCTCTTCTGCGGAGGGCGACGTATGGCCTCCCTGGGGGGGGGGGGGCAAAACTTTTCCTTGGCAGCCCCTCACGGAGGGCTTCCGCCTGTTTACGCCTTTGCTCCAGCCTGGCCTGGATGCGTTCCAGAGCTCCTCCGAAGAGACCCGTCGGGTCGATCGGGTGTTGAAGAAAAAGGGACCTCTGGCCTTCCGGGAGGTCCGTTAAAGTCATCCACAGGTGGCGCTGAGCGACAACCATTTCCGCCATTGCTCTACCTTGCGTGATGGCTATTGTCCCCATCATGGGAGCACGAAATCAGAGGCCCTGCGGGCCTCCTCCGTGGCCTCTTCATTTGTTGTTACCTGGAGCTCCTGCAGCTTTTCTGCTAGGTACGCCTGTATCATGGTCGAAGTGTTCATCGCACGAGCCGCGAAGCCCTGAGCCCGGTAGCACTTATCGAGTTGTTTCTCCGAAGCACGGCAGGCCTTGCTGGGCAGTGCTGGCTTCGCACCCGCTGTTGCGGGAACCAGATGAGCTGCCAGGGTCTCCTCTATCTGCGGGATGCTGGCGAGTCCTGCTGCCTCCGTCCCGGTGACATCCAGGAACCGAGAGAGCGGCAGCGTCACGGGAGCTCCGGGTTCAGCCCAGGAGCGCGTGAGCTCCATCAGGAAGTCCGGAAACATGGGCCTTCTCTGCCTCGTCGTCAGCTGCTGTTTCGCATAGAAATAATTTCCCGCCAGCCTCGTAACCTGTTGGCGAGGCGTGGGGTCTGGCCACGCGACCTGCAGTGCGCCCTGTGGCACAAGTCGAACAGAGCAGGGACCGATGCGTCCAATTCTGGCAGTGCTTGTGCCAGGTTCTGGGAGGAATCCACACTTTCCCCCTTGTAACCGTACTCGGCGTCCTGGTCAGACACTTCAGGCGTCGAGTCCTCGACCGGGACCAACGTGTCCAAACCGTTCTCTCTCCCGACCTGACCGCTGCATTCCAGGTCTGTGTTCTCGAGCTCCGGTTCGGGAGCGAGTGGTTCTGTTGGGCTTGCGGTCTCCTGCACCGCAGCCTTTTCGATGGCTTTGGCCAGTGCGTCCGCACGGCGCTTTCTCACGACCACGGGCATCCAGCAGCAGTGTGGGCTGGAGTCGGGGGATTCCAGCGCTGTTCTCGCGTGCAGAATACCCAGGCAGACGGGACAGGCCTCGTGGGTGTCCGTTGCCAACATGGAGTAGCCGCAGCCGCTGGGGCAGGGTATCGAGCAAGGGCTCGCCATCCTGCTGGTTTTCTTTGGAATCTTTGTCCTCCATTTTCCCTTCTCGGGGGCCATGTCCGAGAAGCTTCGAGGTTGTTCCTAATTTCCTATGTTCGAAGATGTCCTCTCTGTCGCGTCGCTTTTGCTGGCTAGCCTGCTACTTGTTAGCAGGGAGCATTGTGACGCAGTTAGCGCCGTCGAGCGAAGCAGCTGCGGAGAGAGAGAAGAAAAGCTTTGAGGTTAAGTAGAAAACGCTGGACTAGCTTTCGCCAGCCCAGCAACATGCAGGAAATTTCTCTGTACGCTCAGCGTAGGGAGCAAGCTCACCTCTAGTCAAGCGATGTGACAACTGAGAAATCCCACGAAGTTCAGGTTTTAGCGAGGTGAAGGGCAAAAAGAGAAAGTAGGATGGGCGTCCGTGTCTTAAGTACCCAGAGGGCGGGGTCTCTGCGGTGACGCTAACGCCCCCTGCCAGAAAGGCGTGAATGTATTCCTTCAGGTAATCACGCGGGGGCGCAATTTCCCATAGCAATAGTGTTGCACCGAGTGACTGACTGATAAGGGAACTGCACTCACCGATGTAAACCTTTGTTTTAGATGGTGTGTCTTTGAGGCCCACTTGGAGCAGCTAAAGGAGGTGAAAGCTTTGTGTCGTAAAGAGGGAAAGCTTCTTAGCCAACAACATGACATGGTTAGATGAAACACATCCTCAGCTAAAAGTTAAAACATTCTCCTTTCATGTACTTTTCAAATTAAAACACCTTGCTTTAAATCTCTTCCCTGTTTGTATTTCCATATAAAAGGCATTTGGAGAATATGTCCACAAGCTGGCAGAGATCCTGGAGAGAAAGGCAAGATGTGTACACAGCATGAGAACTCGGCTGCAGCCATTTCTGAAGTCCGTTGTGTTGAACCCCTCGACACGAGGAGATGCATGATTCAGTTGTGTAAATGAAACGTGTTTGTAAAAATCAATGCACAGTTTAGATTTTTTTTACAGACAACAAATTGTTACAGACAACAAATTGTCTGTATAAGTGCAGAGTGTGTTTTGTAAGTTTGATCAAATTATCAGTTTATTTTATTTTAATGGCTTGATTAAAAAAAAGAATTAAATGAATGGGGATTTGTCAAACTTCCCTTTGTGTGTATCAGATCAAGACAAGTGTTTCTAATGAGAAATTTGACTAAACACGTTACCTCATTGTGTCAGGAATGCTATATGTGGAAGAATGATAAAGACAAAGCCTGTCCGTTTACATATTGGTGCATAATGTTCAGTGTTTGATTCAAGTTTTTGTAATTGTTCATCTCAGGACATACTATTACACAAAGTGATAGACATTATCTTAGCTGAATATGAATATCTTAATGAAGTGGAGGCAGGTGTGGGTGCTATGCTTCCACCACCACCCCAATATTTTTGTTGTTGATCTGGGGATTCGAAATGGCGACTTATATGAATATTTAATGCACCGTATGAAACAAAAATGTTTGATGGCATTTAATTTGGAAACTTTTCCTCAGTCATTTAATCAGCCATCTCTTATTTTCTTTATGGCCTTTTGTTTTGCTTTGATTAATAAAATGGCTAATTTTGAACACACCCAACAGACATTTCAAGAGATTTTCTTGGTATTTGACTAGTCTGATGATATTTGAGTGTTAGAGTGATTTTATCCAGAGTGGATAGACTAGACAAGCCCATTGATCTTCTGTATGAGACAAAACTAAAGAAAGAAACTCTCAATATTGTGTGGCACCTACTTTGTAAAAGATTTAGACTTTTTATTTAAATAGAGCATTTGTTCATCAGTTCATTTGTTTCAGCTATCATTTATTCTTACTGGAAGATGTATCGAACACAATTTTAGTGTACAGTATTCAGTTTGGGATAAATGGGAAAAAACGGTGTAAAAATTTAGTGTTTTGCTTAACTGTAAATAAGCTGTCTAATAATTGTAGCGTGATTATCAGGAATTTTAATTCATGCACTGGAAATGAACTGTGGGACATTAGTGTTCCCTCATATAAACTTGTGGTTCTTCAAAAACAATTCTTCGCAACTGAAGTCAGAACTTAAACGTGAATGAATACATTAAATTTATTCTTATTTACCTCATCTTTTTTCATCAAATTATCTGGACTCATTTAACATCTTACCTCTCCATCAATCTGGTTTCAGGAAAAAACACAGCACGACTGCTTCTCTGAAGGTTCTTAATGATGTTGTTGAAACATTGGATGCTAAGGATTATTGTGCTGCACTTTTCTTAGACCTGTCTAAAGCTTTTGACACTGTGGATCATAACATCTTGTGTCATAAGCTCTCAGAAGTCGGTTTCTCTGATCACACCATTGGCTGGTTTTCTAACTATCTTTCCGATCTGAGGCAATGTGTTCAACATACTGGTACTGTACTTCCTCCATTTACTTAACAGTCCACAATGGTGTACCACAAGGCTCAGTCTTGGGACCAACCCTCTTTACAATTTACATATGCAGGTCAGAGCATCCCTGATGCATCTTTACATTTCTATGCTGATGACACAGTTGTTTACTGTCGAGCTAAAACAGTTGCTAAGGCTTTCCAGCTTTTGCAATCCGCTTTTGACATCATCCAGTCAGATTTGTTCCGTCTCAAACTTGTCATGCTGATAAAACCAAAGGGATGCTTTTTTCAAATAGGAAGCTGATCCCAGCAGTTCTTCCTCTGATTTTATCCTCAAATTGAGTCCCTACTGAGTTTGTTGATTCCTATAAATATTTGGGTATCCTGGTCGATTCACATCTCTCTTTTAAGCTCCACGTGCATGGAAAACCTAGAGAAATTGAAAGTTAAAGGTGCTATGTGTAACTTTCTGTAGAGCACAGAACTTCGAAATATTTTCAACAGGCAAAGCATTCTGATCCCTCCCCCTCAGAGCCATATATGGCTCTGCCCCCCTTGCTCTGCTGAAATTCAAATTCAAGCTCTGTTTTTATTGGCTGGTTACAAACTCTGTTTTTATTGGCTGGTTAACGGCGGGTCACTCTGTGTTTTTATAAATGCTGATAGAGAAGCAAGGGGACTATAGTTTTTTTCAGAGATTACTTTGTCTAACACCAGTCTGTCAGTAGATAGTGACAGAGTGAAGAAATATGTTAAAACATATTGTTAGAAAAGTTACAGACTGCACTACAAAGTTACATAGTGCAGCTTTAAACTGGGTTTCTTTTTCAGAAACAGATCCTGCTCTAAATGCTAGGAAACACCTTGTATCTGTGACTTTCCTTCCCTCCATTGATTATGGTGACATTATCTACATGAATGCTCCTACAAGCACCCTGCAGATGTTGGATGCTGTCTATCATGGTGCACTAAGATTCATAACTGGCTGTGATTATCGTACCCACCACTGCACCCTGTATTCACTGGTTAACTGGACATCATTAACCTCACAGACTCTTCCACTGGTACATTTTCATCTTTAAATCACTTCTTGGTCTGCTGCCTTCATACATCTCCTCCTACATGTCTTTGCATGAGTGCAGCTACAGCGTGCGCTCTCAGGACATGATTACCTGCAGTGTTCCATCAGTGAGAACTGAACTTGGCAAAAGGGCCTTCTCCTACTCCGCTCCTGCTTCCTGGAATATCTTACAAAAAGATCTGAAGCTCTCGACCTTGACCTCTCTAAATGGCTTTAAGAATTTGTTGTAATCCTGGCAAAAACCAATGCAGATATGTTCCTGTTTTTGATTTTCTACATCTACCTTATAATCTGTCTGTTTTGCTACTTTAACATCTTTGTTTTAACCTGTTTTTAAAAAAATCTGTATTTCTCTCTTATGATTGTCTATTGTTGACTGTCCAAGGAAAATCTACTGTTGCTGTTGTCATCATTACAGTTTTGTTTGTGGCCAGGTCTCTCTTGTAAATGAGTTCTCGAGTCTCAATGGGATCAATGGGAGTCTCAATGGGATTTGGCAGCACGGTGGCACAACTGGTAGAGCTGCTGCCTCTCAGCGAGAAGGTTGCCGGTTCAAATCCCGGTCCGGGGCCTTTCTGGGTGGAGTTTGCATGTTCTCCCCGTGCATGCGTGGGTTTCCTCCGGGTACTCCGGTTTCCTCCCACAGACCAAAAAACATGCTTGTTAGGCTGATTGGTGACTCTAAATTGACCCTAGGTGTGAGTGAGAGAGTGGATGGTTGTTTGGTGTGAGTGAGACAGGTCCCTCTTGTAAATGAGTCCCCGTGACTCAACGAAGCTAGCCTGTATAAATAAAGGTTGAATGAAAATTAACATGCCTAAATAAAGGTTGAATGAAAAGTGTTGTATGTAATTTTAAAAAAAACTGAGACGCACAAGGTATTTTAAAAGATTTATAGACTGGAAGTACTATGTAGAAAGAGAAAGAGAAATAGGCCTATCGCACTTGTTGGCGGTGTGAGACGAGCACGCACCCACGGGAACGCGTACGTCCAGGCCACGTGACCTGATTTTCTATTCTCCGTTGGTTGGTTCCGCCTACGATTAAGTGCGTGTTGGGTCACGTGACAGTAACTGCTGCTGCTGTTGCTGCTAGCTGCTGGCTGAGCGAAGCGTGTTAGCAGGTAAAATAAATACATGTTTTATATATAGATATGGTTGGAAATTCGCGACAAAAGATAAAGAATATCGACTTGTACAGTTGGTTTTGTTGGGAAAACCGTTGGACCGACTCACGTTCTTTGGTGGTTCGCAAACTAACTCGAACGCCGCATAATGTGGACGGGCCGTTCACATGCCGGGGCTGGTATCAAAATAGTTGCATAAAAGTGAAGTGAGCTACTCGCATTTCAACAAGTACAATTTAGCCAAGTTCAATTTTTTTTATTTAGAGAAATAGGTATTGCCTGTTGTGACTTTTAACCGCGCGACTATGTTCGTTTAGGTTGTTAGCATGCGGCTAACATTAGCTCATCTGTCGGTTAACACAACAAAGGGCTCGTCGTCGGAACACAGACGCAGATTTGTTTTCTCTTCCTGCCTCGGTAAGGTTGAACAAAAACCGTAACTTTCTTTGACAGCTGAAGAAAAAGGTGATGGCGCTAATTCATTTTCAAAGATTTGTGACAGGATTTTCCTGGGAATTGCACACGGATGGAACAAAGACGCGTAGTTAGCCCGGCTACAGCGACTCACAGGGCTAGGTTACCTAATCGAGTGTCAGCTTGTGTCGGTTATATTTTGTACCGTCAGTCAACCGAAACTTCCATGGTTGTCTAAGTAAAATAGAAATAACGAACATTGGTATTAACGGGAAGTTAACGGGAACTGGTGGATGTCGCATAACATAACTTTTGAGTTGTCTGTCAGTCACCTTAAATGTATTATACATTTGTGTCATCTCACTAGTGTTGCTGCTTATAATTAACATAACTACCGGTAATGTAATTCAGTGGTTCTGTGCCTAACGTTTCGACTGTTTGTGATGGAGTGTACTGTTTTGTTTTTACGGTTTGTGGATACAGTATTCTCTCATAGATAGGTGGCACAAGCGTTAGCTCCTATAAATGCTGGTGCGTACAGAGACGGTGTTTGTGTGTGTGTGTGTGGGGGGGGCTGTAAAATGACACCGGACAGGCCCCTCTTGGCTGGCTAAATTTAACTTGGATGTGGGGGCGACAGTTGGGGTTATAGTCTTACATGGTATAGAACAGTGAGTCTCAGACTGTACAACACTAGCTCATTCGCTCAACACTGTTTTTTATGGATACAGTCATGCAATGTGATCATCTTCTCACTGATTGATTCACTCTCTTAACTCTTTTTCTCTTTCAGGTTTTTCTATTTTGTACATACATTGTTTTGTATATACTGTATATGATGACTTCAGTGGTCAGCAATCAGACCCGAGGGCCCCGAGACAAGACACTGCCCACCTCCACACCAACATCACAGTCACAGAAACAGATACAGGTGCGCTTTTACTATTGTATGGTTAGTTTAATAGTTTAATACCTTTTGCTGTTAAATGTTATGGGTCTGGCAATGACATATGCAAATACAAGGTATAGTTCTTACATCTGAAACCTTGTTTTGTTCTACTGAACTTGTGAAAGTGAAGGTACTACATGTTCCATTTTAATTTCTCACTGAACCCCGTTTACCGTACTTGCCAGGCCACAGCAGAACAGATTCGTCTTGCCCAGGTGATTTACGACAAAAATGATGCTGACTTTGAAGAAAAGGTCAAACAGGTTTGTGCATGCACAGAAATTTATATATATGTAAAAAGCCATCTTTGGTAGAATTTTTTTTCCTAGAAATTTAAAACTCTAAGCCCATTTGGTATTTGGAATCCTAATGTCTTGTTTATCATGTTTTTGACATTCAGTTGATTGAAGTAACTGGGAAGAATCAAGATGAATGCGTGGTAGCCCTTCATGACTGCTTCGAAGATGTTAACAGAGCCATCAATTTTCTGCTTGAGAGCACTTCTGACACAGTATGTGCATGTACAAAGCATAATTCATCTTCATATACTCGAGTCTTATTTTTGAATTTGTATGTTAGCTCTTTTTCTGTGTTGCAAAGAATATGTAATTATTATATTTTTAATAATTCCCCAGATGCATTTTTATTTTGCCTATGTCACTCATTTGTTAACTTCTTCAGAACTCTTGGGAGACTGTGGGGAAGAAGCGTAACCTTGGTAAAGAAGCCGGACCTTCAGATGTAAAAGAGAACAGGGAGAAGAAAGCAGAGAGAGAGGCCAGTCGTGGACGTGGAGGGTCCAACAGGAGGGGCAGAGGAATCAGCCGGGGTCGTGAAGGTATGAACAGTAGCGGCAGGTAAAATACCATGGTTCTGTCTAGGGGTGTAACGGTATGCTAAAATCACATTTTGGTTCGGTTCAGTTTCAAGGAGGGCTCGGTTCGGTTAATTTTCGGTACAAAAAACGAAACAAAATAAAGACTTGCAAAACGTTTATTTTGAAAACATGCTAATTAAACAATGATGATGATGATGATTAGCCATTTAGTCGAAGTCGACTTTCGGCCACTTTATGGATCTGTCCTCTCCACGCGTTCCTGTCCTCGACGATTACTTTGAGTTCTGCGATCGTCTTGCTGGTGGCCGATGTATACATACCTGCAAACTAGTCGCCTTTCGGCGAAAATCGCCGTTTTCAAAGCAAAATATATCATTTACGTGATTCGTGTAGATCCAATGAGTTTTTGTTTTCGGTAAGGGGGGGGGGGGGTCAGACCCGTTGGATGATAGACGGCATCATTTCCCACTGACTGAATTTCAAGAAAGAGCAAGGCATCTTCTCGACAATATAACATCTTTGTTGGAGCGTGTCATTTTGGCCAATCACAGTCAAGACTAGGGCTGTGCGATATTCATTCATTCATTCAACCTTTATTTAGTCAGGTAGATCTTATTGAGCCTCGAGGGCTCATTTACGAAAGCGACCTGCTACAAACTAAAGAATGATGAACATCAATGATACAAATACATTAAACAGTAAACAAAAGAAAAGAAAAAGTAGCAAAAACATTATAAGGTAGATGTACAAAAAAATCAAAGACAGGAACATATCTGCATTGGTTTTTGCCAGGATTCCAACAGATTCTGAAAACCATCCAGAGAGGTCAGGGCCGAGAGCTTCAGATCTTTTTGTAAGATATTCCAGGAAGCAGGAGCAGAGTAGGAGAAGGCCCTTTTTCCAAGTTCAGTCCTCACTGAGGGGACACTGCAGGTGATCATGTCCTGAGAGCGCACACTGTAGCTGCACTCACGCAAAGACATGTAGGAGGAGATGTATGAGGGCAGCAGACCAAGCAGTGATTTGAAGATGAAAATGTACCAGTGGAAGAGTCTGCGTGAGGTTAATGATGTCCAATTAACCAGTGAATACAGGGTGCAGTGGTGGGTACGATAATCACAGCCAGTTATGAATCTTAGTGCACCATGATAGACAACATCCAACATCCGCAGGGTGCTTGTAGGAGCATTCATGTAGAGAATGACGATATATATCGTGGGGACGATAGAAACGTGTCTATCGTGCTACTTTCCTTCTATCATCTCTATCGTGATAAATAAGAATAAAAAAATAACTGTCGCAAAGAAGCTTCATATTGTGGTTTAGCGACATGACGGCGCTGCTTTGTGTTTGACGCACGCGCGGGTTTGCGACACATGCTTTACGTTGTTAAACTCGAGAGCAGTGGAGACGCATGAAGCCGGTGTCACAACAAGGAGAAACAGCTGCACAGGCAGCCCAAGAAGAAGAACTTTTACCAAAAAGAGGGGGAAGCTCACCTTGTTAGCTTCCATTATTTTGCTCCGCTGAAACTCTGAGACAAAATGGGTCCAGAGGACACGAACCCAGAGTCCAACCGAGTCCGAACTCGGGTCCAGTTAACCAATACAAAACAGACCAGAGACACAACAGAACCGGAATCAAACGCAACGTTTTCTCTTTTCTGTTTCTTGCCTTGTTTACTCCAACTTCCAGAGCGGATTTCTTCTTCGTGGGTTTTATTAGCAGCCGTTGTTTTACCGCCACCTGCAGGAAAAATTTGGACCAAAGTAGAAACTCCTTTTCTACTTGAAAACTTCTCCCTTATTTTGTATTTTTTTAAGTGAAGTAAATATATTTAAGGATGTACTTAAACGCTGCAAACTCCCAAAAGCACAGTCCTTATACAAATATATTATTAGCTTATCATAAAACTTGAAACTCCTCTTGCACACGCAATTTAATTTTGTGCTATGTTTCTCAAATTGTTCTTTTTTTATGCTGCCGTTTAGAACTTTATTAATAATTCTCTGCTTAGTTTAATTGTCTTTTCAACTGTTATTGTTTATGTGTATTGTATGCCTTGTTATACTGTTTGTGTTATTTTCTTTTTGATAAAAAAAAACAAACTTTGGTCCAAATTTTTCCTGTACACACACATCGTGTTGTATATATCGTGATATATATCGTTATCGTGATATAAAAAAGTCCATATCGTGATATATGATTTTTTCCATATCGCCCAGCACTAGTCAAGACAGACGATAGTGGGGAGGACCCGACAGCGAAAACCTCA